>CM062642.1:13980556-14216888 GCA_025617555.3 Puccinia polysora | reverse complement strand
AAGAACAAAAATAAACAGCTGGTGCTCTGTACTGATGGTGACAATGAATTCAACAAAAAAGAAAAATTATATAGGTGTAGATATATAGATAGATTGAACATAACAGGTAGGAGGGAACCCACAGTGAGTGGATGAACGGATGGATGTCACAGGTGGAACAAAAGATGATCAAACTAATAGTTTACTCCTCTCATCACAAAAGGACATGCCACATAGAAAATAACATAATAATCATGAAAACGTTTTTCACATAAAACAAGCTGCAGTCTCCCTCCCTTTCTTCCCAGATCTTTCGTCTAACTTCTTTTACTCGGTTTTTTTCTCTTCCTTCAACAAAAAAAAATCAAAAAAAAAACTTGGTAAGGGAATCATACGTTTCTCCAGCCGGCCCAACACACAGTAAGCGATGCATATTGGCAGTTGCCGATTTCGATGAATAGGATATCGAGCGGGCGCAAAGTTCTTGTTCCTTTTTGCTTCTCCTCCCTTCACCCATAATTACAAGCCTTCTCCCCCGCCCCCGGCTTGTCGTCTCACGATCCTTCGCTTTTTGAACTTCCTCTTTTGCGCCGTCTGACTTCAATTTGTAACGTATTGTTCCCTTCTTCCTCTTCCTCTTCCTCTTCCTCCTTATCCTGTCGAGAAGCATTCATCAAATTCGAACGACGATAATCTTGCGGACAACCCGAACCGGCACTGGTCGGCGATGAAATGCAACAACCACTCCCGTCCCTCGAGTTCTTCCACCTCCAGCTCTGACTGTCGTCGTCATCCAGGTCATCATCATCCGAAGATCGATATTCCAGCCTACCATCTTCCATGGATGCCGGTCTAAACGTTAGGCGGGGTTGGATCCAATTATTGGTTGGCTGGTTCCTAACGGCAGGGCATGGTTTACTATTTGGTTCAAGGATTGGATCGAGACCGGCTGATTCGTGGGCATGCATGTTTCGCGGCGTCAGTTCCATGGCACCCAAACTGTTACTCGCTTCCTTGACTCCATCTTCTTCGTTTTGGGGAGCTCCCTCATCTCGGCGACTTCGGTGATGATGTATGTTGACGGTGGCACCATTGCTATTCACCCAATGGTGGCCGCCAATATTTTCGTCGCTATCTAATCTGGTCCCTTCGGATGGGAAAGACCAATTGGTACCATCGTGATACATCAAAGGCTTCTGGAGTAAATTATCCGTCAAATCATCCCCGTCTCCGTCATCATCATCATCATCTTCTTCGTCACCGTCGGCCTCGTTATCGGCAAATGTTTCTTGCCTCTGTTCGGCATCATGACTACTTGTTGGCTCAACGTCCGACAAAAATACTTCGGAGGGCGATCCCTGGCGTCTTAGTTCTTCGAGAAACCGGTGAGAGATGGCAGCCGGATGGCGCGAGTGCATGTTCCCCCCAGCTCGGGCTTCCCCGGACTCGATGGGGGTTGAATCAAAATCGTCCGAAGCGGTGAAATCTGTCAGATGACTATTTCGGCGACCAGGTGAGCGGGTAAACCTTTGCTTGACCCGAAAGAGGGCGTCACGAAACCAAGCAGGGGGCGCCAACTTAGCATGACCTTCACTTTCACTAACTGCAGCGGGTGAAGCCGTACGAGGTGGAACTGCCAAAGAGGTACGTGAAAGTAGAGCTAGGGCACGAAGCGGCACTGGGGAACTGGGTAGAGATCGGCGATGGTTATTTTTATCGACCGGAAACGAAACGGGATCGAGCAGCATGTGAGGATGATGGGCATGAACCGATTGATTCAAACCATGCGAGAGATGGATATTCGGAGAGAGACTTGGAACCGAAGGACCAGAAACATGACGAGGAGGCTCAGGAAGATGAGATGGTGAGACAGATCGGGAGGAGATCGAAGATAGACAGGACGGGGCGTGAGGAGCTTCTGAAGCGGTCCTAGCAGGCCTCTCAGGCGTCGATGGATTAATATCAATTGGGATAGTTGAACAGGCAGGACTCAAAGGGCGAGTAGGTGGTGGAAGGACAACCGGAGCCTTTGATGTGGCAGCAGTAACGGAGGGCCATCCTGAGCAGGTACCAAAGCTTCGTCTGAGATGAGCAGCCGTACTCGACGAGAAGGAAAGCGGCGAAGGACTGATAGGGGGTGATTCAGGCCGAGGGTTAGATGTCAGGTTGGACGTATTGATGGTGATCCTTTGGCGGATTGCCGGATGAGATGATGAGAAGGAGGAACCATGACTGTGCGGTAGAATGGATGATGAAAAAGTCGATTCAACCTTAGGGCTTGGTGTGCCACTTGCTGCACTGCTTATACTCTTCGACCTGATCCTCGATATGCTATTTGGGGGACGCTGCAAGCCCAACTTGATGGCAGCTTTCCGAAGGCTTTGCTTGACACCAAAAAGGGGCTTATGAGTTGTCAGACTGGCTCGAGGACGGGAAAAGTTGGCAACTTCCTCCGTTGTGACATAAACTGCATCGCCACCCACAGGTGCAGTCTCATGAACCCAATATTGAGTGTTATCAAGGTTGTTGAGTACCCAAGGATGAATCTAAGTGCCATGTTCAACCCAGTTAGTGTCGAAGAAAAGCTCCCGCACGCAGAAAGAGAGACCAAAAAAAAGCAAGACAACGGAGGGGAGGGGGCGCAAAGGGGAGGTAAGGATACCTTAACGTCTTCGAGTTTGATCCGCTTGCGTGGATCTTTCTGTAATAACTTGCTCAACAAATCCACCAGTTCACGAGAATCCCTCTGCACAGGGCCATCTAAGTGTCGATGGTCTGGATCAAAGTCTATAGGTTGTTGCTCGATGCCCATCGTATCAGGAATAAGAATGGGTTCGTTCCAAATCACGTTAAACAGCTCGTACTCATTAGGAGCAGTGAACGGTGTCCGACCAAACAATAAACAAAACAAGGTGACCCCCAAGGCCCAAATATCAATCGCTTTGCCGACGACTGGACGCTCGCCCCGGACAAAGGTCTTGGGCGACAAAGGAAGCGAAATGAGACGGGATACCGTAGAGCCGGTTTTGTCGATCAAAGGGGTATGTAGAGGATGGGAATCCATCGGATTGGAGGATTGGATGGAGGTCGAGATTCGTCGTTGGGCAAAGTAATCGAGGGCCGATGCTTCTGGAGGTGTGAAACCGGGTGTTGCCTCGACTGGACAGCATAGTTCGGGCGCCATAAAAGCTGGACTACCCTCGGTCTTACGTAAAGCCTTGTCATCGGTCGAATTCAAGGTTCGCGGTGACTCATCGGTTAAGCCATCAGATGGTACGCTGGCGAGGAGATTGCAATTAGAAGCAGAGCGCTTGAGAACTCCGGAGATGTGGGAAACACCAAAATCGGATATCTTGACCGTTTCTCGATCGGCGGTCCATAATAAATTCGCTGGTTTAATGTCACGATGG
This sequence comes from Puccinia polysora, assembly GCA_025617555.3. Classification (NCBI taxonomy): domain Eukaryota; kingdom Fungi; phylum Basidiomycota; class Pucciniomycetes; order Pucciniales; family Pucciniaceae; genus Puccinia; species Puccinia polysora. Next base: position 14,213,499 of record CM062642.1, on the reverse strand, counting down.
ATAATACCTTGATAATGTACTAAATCAACGCGACAACGACTTCAACGCCCGATCTGTGAATGGGGGGAGCGACGAGATAGGATAACGTGGACACCTACAGTACTCCAGTCCAAGTAGTACTTGCCTAAACGTATTTCGGGCTTGTTCTACGGTCATCAAGGGAGTTTGAGTCAAAGGATCTTGCCATAAGACTTGACCGCCTTCCATGAATTCTAGAACTGTCGTGGATGAGAAGGGGATGAAGAAACGGAATTGATTAGGTCGATCTCCATTAGGAATGGAACGCGTCGATTCATGAGGCAAAGCGGCAACCGCTGCATGAGAAAAACAAGGCGAGCCGTGATACTCAACTCATAAACACTTTCTTGGACTTGGCATCATCGATGACTTCTTTTAGCTGTACGATATGTTTATGCCTCAACCTCTTCATGATGGCAATTTCTTTTTTAAGCTTATCATCGACATCTTTCAACAAGGGTACTCGGCCACCGGCGGATGATAGATCGGATGAAACAAACCCGTTCAAATCAGCACTGCCACGGCTGTGGCTAGAGGAGCCCTCACTGGAAAGAGCCATGGCCGCTTGCTGCGCTTCTCGTTGTTGCCGTTGCATCTGCGATCGCCTGAGGGATTTGGGCCCTTTGGGCTCTCTTCTGACGACCTTAATGGCCTGTGGGGATTAGAGGTATAGGCTAGTCTTCAGAGATTGAATGGTATACTCGAGCGATACCAAGCTTGATAAACTTACAACCGTTTCGTAATCCTCTTCACTCCAAGGACTAGAGGTGGTCTCGAGATTCGTATCATTCATGCTACCGGGAGGGGTTATGATAGGATGGAATAGGGCAGACGAATTTCCGATCGATGCACAACTACTCAACGGCTCAGGATCTCTCAAGAGTTCTATGGAGGTGTTTCGGGGCGATAGGCTCGGAAGAGGAGCAGAGGTTCGGATAAGCTTGTCCATATTCTTTCCAATATAAACGATCCCATGCACTCCCTAGGGGTATTAAGAGTACCTCACGTCATCAGTGATACCGGTGAGGATTGTATAAATGGACAAGGATGAGATGTAGATGAGAGCTGATATACGAACCCGACCGAGTTCCTTGCCTTTCATGTACTGATTGATGATGAGCCGGCCGGTTCGTGAATCCCGACTCTTGAGTAGTTTAGTGGTATGCCTGACCGTTTCGCAGGAGCTGTCGAATCCGTTCCAATGAGGAAGCGATTGGGCGGAGAGTTTGGGAGAGAGAGGATTTCCGCCATGGTTGAAATCACGACTCCTGCTCGAGGGCGGTCGATCGTGAAAGTGAGATTGTTGATCGAGACTGAGATGGTGATGGGGGCCTGAGGAGGGGCCGAGTGAGGTGGAGGATGTGACGGAGACACAGCACCGTTGGACAGCACCCAGTTGATCGGTGTGGTTGTTGATCATCGAGGCTGGGGATTGGAGAAGGCTTGGGGTCGAGCGAGACTTGCTGGGGCTTGGGGGGACGACTGAGAATGGATGGCTGGGGCGCAAGAGCCTCTGAGAAATGGAGAAGGGAGGCGGCGGGGCGGAGGAGTGAGAGGATAAGGAGGAAGTGAGAGAGGGTCGAAGGGAGCTGGAGAGCAGTGGGGCAGAAGCCAGTGGATGAGTGTGAGGAGGGTGATGACCGTCATCCTGGACCGATGGATCCATCATCCTCCATGGGGAGTCGAGGGATGCTGCGACAGAATAGTCTTGAGTCTGACAGGGAGGGGTGACGACATGGGAAGGGTGATGCGATGGATTCGGGTCGAGAATGGTGATGAGATTACGATCGGGGGCAGTTTGGGAGGATCTAAATGGTGGAGGATGAGTTGCTGAAGGGGATGGAGGGGTGAGGAAGAGAGGGATGCGGGGGATGATATCGTTAGTGATGGTCTTGGAGAGAAACGGATGGAAGCTGATGAACTGAGAGAGTTGACCGATCGAGGCTGGATGATGATGATCAGGAGTCACTTTGGGTTGGAGGGTCAGCATCCGCTTCGGGCCGGATGGAGGATGAGCGGGACCGGATCGGGGCAGAGGGAGTAGAGGATGAGGGTGCGATTGAGTCAAGGTCCGACGGAGAAGTGTGAGTTTGAAACGATGATAGGATGGATGGGGGCAGGAGGAGGAGGAGGGGATAGCTAGTTTCCGGTGGTTGGGAGGTGAGCAGCTTTTTATCGAACTCGAGCAGGGAACGAGGACTACCAGACGGCTAGGAGACTCGATTGAAGGAAGGAGAAAGTCGGAGGCGAGGCTGGTGGTCGTGGTAGGACTGCTAGTACTATCGAGGCGAAGGAGAGCAGGAGGGGGGGCGCCAGGACTGCCAGTGACGGGAAAGAGTCGAAGGTGATGATGATGGCTTAGATGGGAGCTGGATGAGACTCTCGACCGAGGAGCAGCCGACTTGGCCGTGTCAGGGTCTGAGTGGGCAGGAGGCTGAAGGCTAATCAGGGATGATGAGTGAGAGCAGTGCCATAATCGGCGGTTGTCATGATGATGATAATGATAGTAATAGTAGTAGTCATAATAGTAGTAGTAGTGGTAGTAGTGGTAGTAGTGGTAGTAGTGGTAGTAGGGGTAGTAGGGGTAGTAGTAGTAGTAGGGGTAGCAGTGGTAGTAGTAGTAGTAGTCCTTCTTGTTATTCCTGTATTCGTTCTTCGAATCGGTATCGGTGGTGGCTTTCGTCTTCAGTCTGAGGTTGCAATCGACATCCTCACCGATCCTCTTCCTCCTTTTCCTCCTGCTGCTGATGCTGATGCTGGTGCTGGGGCTGGGGCTGGCACTCCTTAGAAGCGTCTTCTTCCATCTCTCAATCCATTTAATCTCAACGATCAAGTTCCCCTCCTTCGATCCTCCTCCTGCCTCTGCCCCTCCTCCACCAACGCCTGGCCCTCCTCCCCCGAACTGCGGTCGATGTGCGACCACCACCACCACCCCCAGTGGTCCACGCCCTACCCCTCCTCGTCGTCGTTCTCGCCCTGGTCGCCCTGGTCCTCGTCGTCGGCTTGCTGACCGTAATGAGCTCGAGGGTGGTGGGCGTCGTCGTGGTCCGAGTGAGATCAGGGCTTGAGAGTGATGATCTGTAGGCTTCCGATCTGATACTGGCTGGGTTAATCGACCATCACATTCACTGCCATCGATACCGGTCACATAAACCCAATCGATCCTTCTAAGGTTTGGTTTGAGTGGGACCGGTGTGGTGTGGTCATGACCCGTGTACGAGTGCCAATCGATATGCACATACCTGCACACGACGTATGTGCATATGTGCATACATACATTCACGAGATCAACGGATAGACACATATGTATGTACATACATACATACATGTAGATACGGACCATATCCACGGAAGGACACCCGACGGAGAACGCATTATAGATATAGATATCGAGCACCCATCAGTATCCCATGTCTCATCAACCTCATGCCATCACCAATCTCGTGAATGCATCCAAGATAAAGAAAGCCATCACAATCCCTATCCACTTACCCCTTGACCATCCAGGACTTCCAGCGATCATCATCAACTGGCCAACCAGGGCGGCGGCTCGACGTGAGAAGCACTTCGCAGCAGCGAGGGTGGAAGAAACCGCCGTGGTGGCGGTGATGAGAATCACAAGTAGTTGCTCGTCGTAAACCTGACAGAAACCTTCCTCGACCCGTCATCCAGCTGGTCGTGAGATGCAGGATTTCGGACGGGGAGGATGAGGGCATGACCCAAGCCTGTTGTAGCTGTTTATCACTCGAAGGATGATGATACCGCGGGTGCTTGGTGATGGGTGGCGTGAGAGATCGATCTCGAGGTTCATCATCATCATCATCAGCAGCAGCAGCAGCAGCAGTATGGGTCATCATCACCAGTCCTGGGCCCTGATGACCATCATCAAGACCCGCTCGATGGACGAGGACGGCGATGTGGCTTGATGATGGATGCGGATGAAGAATCGCTTGATCCATGGAGATCGTCATCATGATCTCCCGGAAGAGTGGGTCGAATGGATTCGATCGAAGACTCGAACCGAGCTTGGTAATGGTTAGAAGAATTGGTACTGGAGGGAGGATGTATGGATGTGTATGCTATGCTTGAAATACTAATTCTCGACTGGTATGGATCATATTCAGAAGATCAAAGACTCAAAGAGGTTTCTTGTACGTCAACCTCGAATGGGATCGAATCGAATCGATCCTAGTTCTCCTTCTGAGTAACAATTAAAAAAGTAGCTCTATGAGACCGATGTCGTGTATTGGTTTATGTAGAGATATTTATCGGCCTGTTTCGTTTGGTTTCCTTTGGTTTCGATGGATGAGTAAACACTCGATTGCCCGGTCATTCCATGCATAATGACATCACTCTGTCGATGAAGGCTACCTTTGAATCTCAATCGATAGATGGATTGGTATAAACACATAGATTTACATTTACGATTCATATGTATCTACATACATACATATCTGATGCTTCCTTACTTATGCATTCGACCGTGAGCCTGCCCGCCCCAGTCTCCTACCCACTCCCGGACTCATTTCAAACATCTTGCCCAATCCCCTCACTCACTCCGACTCGCTCATGACTCGATTCACAGTCCCAGCGCTCAGGGCTTCGACCATGAGCATCTTGCTGCTTGCTTCCTTCCAAGCCCCCCGGCTCCTCCTCACCGAGCTGCTTATAATAATCACTCCTTCGACTCGACTACCAAGGTCACCACTCAATGCATACACGATCGTCCGGCTCGACCCTCCTCCCTTTCTCTCTCCGATCCAATTCAAACGTGGATATACATCATTCCCGTCATCTTCAACTGAACAGAGACTGAAGGAGTGTCTCGGATGGTTCTTCGGACGCGGTGCAACATCTTCCTTTCCCATCACTCATCACACCACCTGAAGCTTGACCCGCCGAGCGCACTTCATCCTAGGTGACAAGAGCTGCTAACGTCGAGTCGGAGATCGGTGATGTCATCGTGGATCCTGCGAGATTGATGTATGTATGCACGCACGTATCATACGGGGGTAAGGTACATAGGTAGGTTATGAACATAAATGTAACTCAGACATGGGCTTCAGTCCGATCTTTAGACCCAGAGTCAATACAGGTCCATAGCGACAGCAAAGGTGACGTCACCAACGACGGTCACTGAAGGATCATCGCCCATACCACCACCTCACCACCAATCCCCTGAAAACCCCTGAACTCTTCCCTCTTCTCATTCTGCTCAAACAATTAGGACCTTATCCTTCTCAAAAATCCTCTCTCCGTTTGGCCAAATGGCCCTTCTCTGCCCCCCTGACCCACCTAAAATGGTGGGAATCTTGAGTGCTGAAATGGAAATTGAAAATTAACCTCTAAATATGCCAACCGGAACCCCCCCCCCCTCACCCCACCGCAATGTCAATGGTGCCAGTAGTTTGGCATTTTTTACAATGTGTTTAATTGCAGACACTGAGAACTTTGTTCTACAGCTTTGATAGCTAATTGGTTTTGAACAGATATCTTGTCCCTAATTATTGCCTTGACATTCAAGAGACAGCAACCCAATTTAGTGAATGACATCCAGGAACATGTTGTAGAGGCATCTATGTTGAGAGGTATACCAAGGCCAGAGTGTGCTGTCTTTCCTCCTTCCAACAATAACACAGCCACACCGGTTGATGCAACAACCATTAGGCTTTTAGATTGACTATAAAGATAATGTATGACAGCATTCAATGGAAAAGTCTTTCCCATGCCACCTGGGCCATCAATATATATTGTATAAGAATTTGAGTGAGAAGACTGATTAGTGATTTAATTCAAGACTGCAGCTGGGCCAGGATTCATTAATTTCTCCAATGGGGAATACAGTTGAGACAATTGCAAAGCAATTTTGTTATAAGGCTTGTGGAGAAAAGGTGCCATATTTCTGGCATGACAGGATACAAGCCAACATTGTTTCAAGTTTTATTGCTTGAAGAGAGTTCTTCTGATAGGAGGAAACTTCAAATGCTCTTTGCATTTTCCATAGTAGGTTTGACATGTGTATAATGGTGAGTGATTTTGTCAGATAAATTGGTTTCAAAAGAATTGTACAGTTGTTGAGGGGAGGATGGAGGACTGAGGTTCCAAATGACAGAAAACAATAACCTTAGAGAATAGCCAGTCATCCAAACTCTGGCTTATTGAATTGTGTCTTCATGATGTGGATCAGAGATGAGGAGAGCTTCAGCATAAGCAAAATCTCAATAGTTTCTGTACTGAATGTTATTTATGGTTCAAAGACTCTAAAAAGAAGTTGCACCCCAGATTTGAAGGAATAATAATTGCAAAAAATTTCTTTTTCCATCTGCATGAGAAGAAACATAAATATGACCAACTGCCTGATTTTGAATGTGGTGCCCTTTACATCCTTTTTTTCCATTCAACCAAAGAAATTGGTAGGAATTTATTGATAGAGGAGGCCTCTGGAATTTCTTCCATATCCAATGGCATCAATTAAACTCAGTTAAAAATAGTGCATTCATTGATTGAAAGAGAGTGTACCATTCTGAATTTGGGATTGAAACTTGTTTGAATCCTGACAAAACTCAGTCTGATGATTGAGAAGATGAAGTGCAAGCTTTTGCACTGAAGGGCTATTTCCAGGCATATCAAACTGAAAAAGGTGAAATGCAGCTAAATAAATGTGTAAGGACTTGACAAAAAAACTATGTTAGAGTGAACCTCACCCTCACAAGGACCTATGTATCAACCATCTACATTTGCTTTGACTTCATCACCTTCACAAAGCTTTAAGAATAATCAATCAGAAACTTTAAATATATTTTTAAATATATTTAAGAGTTGAGATTTCAAAAGTTACCTCAAAATTGATATGAAATTTGTAGTGCAAAAGTAAGCACTTGTTATAAGGCACAACAGAACCATTAGTGAGCTGCTTACAATTTTTTGTGACTTTTTTCACATCATCAGGTTTTTTATATGATGGGTAAACATTTTAAACAGAGAATGTTTGATCAGTATAAGGATTGGGAAAATTGTCTTTGCATTTCTCATTTTCCCAAGAGGGTCAATCTGATGTGCATGGTCCATGGATCATAAAATACTTGAAAAGTTGATGAAGTGTGGCTTCTGAACTTGTGTTTTGAATTTTAGAAGAGATAAGGCAATCAACTACCTCAGGGGTTTGTGGAATATTTTTTCAAGCAATATTAAACATTAAAGGGGCATGGGGTAGGCCTTGGTTCTGAAATTCAACTGTGTACATGTAAGAGACTACTTTAACAAGCAGCTGACCTTCAACCATATCTTTGATGAATTTTTTTAGCTTCAAATTTAAAACACATACAAAAATATCAGGTCTGTCTGTTGAATTTTGAGAAAATTTTAATTGAATAATGATCTCTGGCCATCAAGGATTAGCATTCATGGTAATAAATAGGGAAGGTTTGCCATTTAAACTCATGAAGGCCATAGAATCCTGGCAAAGTTGAGACATGTCCCATGGAATGCTTGAAAAAAATAATGGTAATACAACTTTGAATCCTACAACATTGACTTCTTTGTGGAGTTATTTGTGGATTCCAGCATAGAAATCTTCTTGTAATGATTCTTGATTATGTTGGATAAAATTAAGTCTATGTCTTTCAACACATACATAAATATCAACAATTAAATCTTGAAGCAAATCTTAAGAGTTAAGAATTGGGGAAAACATTTTGTCTTGATCAAACAAATATAAAGATTACCAGTTAATACAGGAGATGTTTGTTCCTACAATTGAAATTTTTAATGAAAATAAAAACATGCGTATGAAAAACCAAATGCTTATGTCTGCAATTGGAGGCTTGATGATTTTGGGCCCATCCTTTTTTGACCCAGGGGAATAAAATTGGGTAATGCAATGGAAAGTACACTGAATGTGTGTTGGTGATGTGAATGAAACCAAAAACAATTATTTGCAAAACAATATCCTGTGGATGAATTGTATCATTTTTATTTACAAAAACATAAGCAATCAAATTGAATTTTGGGAAATTTTAAGTATTGGGATTTTGTGCTCCAATATTTAATGATTGAAGGACCATAGAATAACTACTACTTTTACTAATCACATCCTTTGCAAGGCAGTATGCTTGTTCATAAGGATCTTTTTGGTTAAAATTATGATTTGAGTAATAGAAGAATTGATGGATTCAACTGAGTTCAGCATGCAAGGATTTGATTTTTAGCCTTTTAAAGATCATTTGATCCAACCAAAAAAAATTGATAAAAAGGAGGATTTTCCCCAGGGCTTGGCCATAGTGCTCCAATTTCTTGTGTCAATCCTCCCAAGATGCAAAATGTATGAACACTGCATTTACCTTGAACAGACCTATCTGTATTTGCTTCTAGTGATGTGAAAAATGACACATTATTTAAATGGTGTAAATTTTTTTGTAAATGTCTAGCATCTGTTTTTCCAAAAAATGAATGAATATAACAATGATAATTCAACAATTTTCTCAATTCAAAAAATGAGTTTTTGGGAATACCTTGAAAATCTGCTTCAAATAATTCTTTAAACTCAGCAGGGAAGGACATGTGATTATGAGAAACAGGGGAAAGAAAATAAAATTTCTGAAAAAAGGTTTTATATAATGCATCAGTTCTCTCTAAATTTTCAACTTTCTGCTCTTGAATTCAGTGAAAAGTGGAGAAAGAAATAAATTTATTGTTTCAAAATCCTAAGCTTTGGGTAAAAATGTTAGGATATTTTCAATAGAGGCTACTTTAATCATTGTTGATTTGATTTTTGATGGCAAGTGAGGCTGGCATGATTTGAAATGGGAATATTTCTTGATTTAAATGTCATTTAAAAAATCAAAAGGAGCATATGTATGAATCTTTATGGAAAGAAATCAACTGTTGGAGTGTTAGAGAAGATGCAAGATCTGATATAGATACTTTTAAACCAATCATTGTATTTTGATGTAGAAGTGACTATATAGGGGCCTAATTAGAAATTGTACTGAGGGACTTCCTGATTACAAGAAAAATATTGTTAAATGAGGTAAAGAATTTTGATATTTATGAGAAACCATTAAGCATGCCAGGGATAATTTGATAGTTAAATAAATTCAAATCCAAAGCAACTATGATAAGACTACACATTTTTTCAAGGCAGGCTCATGCCCTTGCTAGCATTGGGAAGGATGTATTTTTAGGTCTTTTACTTAAAAAATTATTCTAAAAAACTTCCCCCTGTTCTGGAATACAAATCACAGCCTGAATTTTAGTTGTATTGTCATTGATAATCATGAAAATATGATCAGAATATTATTTGTGATTTCCAGCATTTGATGAAGCAAAAGTTGAACTGGATTGTGAATTTTTTCTTAGGTAAATGAGAATAAAGAATAAATCTATGATATAAAGCAGTTAGTAAATTTGATTTTTATATTGAAAGGTTCAAACTTACCTATTGGAAGTTTACCCACTTTTTATTGGACTAGTTTATGTGGAATTTTTAGAAACATAAATGGATGTAATGCTGACTGAGTGCACCTGAAGATTTAAAATAACTCTTATGAGCATGATTGATCCAGTATAAATTCTCACATAGGTTTTCAAGATCAAAACTGGGGATGAAACCTGATAACATCATTTCCCAACCCATTGTATGGGCATATCAGAGTTGACAAAACAACCATTTTTTTAATGGCAGGGTTCAGAAAAATACCCCAATTTCTAAACCACCATTAAAAGTAAAAAACACCTGAATTATTTAAGATCAGAAATTTAAGATTTACCAGAAAATAAATGGTTTTTCTCAGATAAGGTATTTCAAGTTTTTTGCCACCTCAACCACACATCATTCCATGTCTGTCATGACCATAGTTCTGAAAATAATTCAAATAAACTAATCCAGAATCTTCATAAGCTTCAACCTCAGATCAAACCCAACTTCACTTACTCCTGTACCTTCCACTGGACAGTACTCCTGCATACCTTGCAGTCTCCATCTTCTCCTACCAGGTTCAATTTCTGACTGTATGGTATAAGCTTTATGTCCATGTACACCTGACCACTGTTTCATGTGATTCATTCAAAATTCCCAGGCTCTATACCTTGCTCTCTATGGCTTGCTACATCCTGTATTTCTCCTCAACCCAATTGGTATATGAGTTAGTACATATTACACTTATTATATACATAGTACATAATCTCCACTTTCTGTTCAGCCCATAGACTCAGGACTCCAGATCAGTACATGTCAAACCTTCCTAGCCAGGCCCATCTCAGGTTTTTCATGGGCCATGTTGGCAGCAAAAATTTCTACCCATACCCAACCCACCAGGAGGCAGGGCTTAACGGTTTGGGTCAACTGCTGCTAAATACATACCCAAACCCGTGATGGGTACCTGCGGGTCTTGGCAGGTATTTGCAGGCTGCCAGCGGGTCATGGGGCCCCACGGGGATTTTTTTTTTTTAAAAAAAAATTAAGGGCATAAAATTTTGGTATCACTTGATACTACTAAAAATGATGTATAAGGTAATAATTAGAGAGCATAAAAACCATATGAAAAGACAAAATATGCACATAGAGAAGAATAAAGACAGAAAAGATCAGTTGAAAGTGATGTTTTATTTTTTTTTGGGTACCCATGGGCTGGCCCATCATTCAATGGAGCTGCCCAAACCCGGACCCACAGCCACAGCAGCTTCAGGCGGGTTGGGTCAACATAGGGTTTTTTAGAGAACACCTGACCCAAACCCGGATAAATAACCACTGGTTATGGGTACCTAGCGGGCCGGCCCGGCTGATGAACACCCTGAGGCCCATCAACCAATCAGTCAACTATAGCCTCCAAACCAATCAGTCAACATGTAATACCATGCAAACTCCAAGCTGCAACACCAGCCACTCATCCCTCAGGGCCTCCTTCTCAGCTCTCACATATACTTGCCTCTCATTCCCACCTGGACTAATTCCCCCCAAGGAATTAGTATACTACTTCTTACTGGCTAGTCCCTCTGCAAGTAGGTGTCATGTCAGCACAAGACATCCTTCACCCAGTCTGCTTCACTCATATAACACTTTCCCTTCCTGGTGTTACTCTTATAGGATTCAAAAAACTCCTCCTGGACTTTTCCATTCCATCCTTCCATCTTCTAATCAGTTGTACTCCTCCTCTCATCTTCTTCATTGCAATTCCAGAAAATCATCCTTGAGTTCTATCAGTAGTAGTGCCTGTGACTTCAGCCCCTTGAACGCCAGGGGAAGTTGTGATATTATACTAATTCCTTCCCCTTAATTAATACCCAATATCCTTTCTTCCAATCATCACCTTCAACCAGCTCCAATCCATTCCATCCCATCTTCAACCTTGGATAAAACTGCCTACGCATGTTGTGGACCAGTTTTTGGCCTTTCACGTTTCCAAAGGGTGCTATACAAATTGTGGCTACCCCTGCGGAAAATATCCTTTTCACCTTATCAAGTCCTCATTGGCCAATCCCTTGGATTTCATATTATTTTTTGACTTCTTCAATCCTCTTTATCAATGTTTCCTCCAGAGATTTTTTCAGCGCGTCTTTGAACATTCCTAGGCGCCTCTTCAACACCAGTTTGAAGCAGAAATGGCCCCCTTTGACACCTTGAACTTACTTTGACGCTCCAACTCTGCTTTGAAGGGTCTTTGAATCTTCTTTGAAGCATCTTTGAAACTGCTTCAAAACACCTTTGACTGCTCTTTGAAGCCTTCAAGGCGCCTTTGAAATAGCTTTGATGCCTTCAATGTGCCTTCAACATGCCTTTGAACTTCTTTGAACTTTTTCAAATCTTTCTTCAAAGCTGTTTCCAGGCTTCTTAAATGCTTCCTGGAGGCCTCTTTGATGGCAGTTTGAAGCAACTTCAATGCCCTACGCCGCCTTCTTGAAGCCTCTAAAACACCCCTTTGGTGCCCCCTTCCTTGAAAATTTCTTGGAACTTCTTCATTGAAAATTGAATGTTCTTCTTCGAATATTCTCTGGGTAATTTTTTGGGGTAATTTATCTTCTCTGGCATATTTGGAAACCATGAAGGCCCAATTTTCACAACCATCATTCACCTAAATTCCACCTCTCACCAGAGCAGCAAGAGGCAGAAGTTCTGTCATCAATATCTCCAATCTGGAACAGTAATCTCCTCAAGTTTGTGGACATGGGAGGATTCCTTCCAACTTTACAATGTCAGCAAGCTCCACTTCCACGGACACTGCTATCCTTCCTCCAACTCCTACTTGAGATTCTATCTATCCTACCCCACCTAAAGTTAGTTGCATCATTAATTGTGTAATTGGTCAATATTCCCAAGCAGGCTTTGGATTAGATTCTACATCTTATGATCCCAGCCTCATTCCTATTCTGGAAGACAAGGACATGGAAGAAAGTGAGGACTCAGGATTTGAAAGGAGGATCCTAAGTCATCTCAATTCACAAACTATGGAGCCTCAAGAAGTATTCCAACCTTCAACTTCTACTGAAATAGCTGAAACTCCAACCCAACCTCAACCCCCAACATTTTCTGTGGAGCAAAATATCTTAGCCATCCTCCATAAAATGAATTCTGCTTTGGAGAAACTTTCTAAACCCCCATCAACCAGTACTTCTCAATCTGGCACCTTCAAGTATCCTTCCATGAATTATTTGGATAAGTTTGAAGGCAAAAATCCTAGAAAACTCCAACAATTCCTCCAATCTTGTGAAATCATTTTTGAAAATGATGAAGGAACCTTTAGCGTTGACCAGAAGAAGGTGCTACTTAAAACTTCCTAGCTCTCTGAAAGTGAAAATCAATGGATCCAAACCTATCTGGCTCACCTTTCCAACCAAGGGCCCTTTTTCCTCCTCAACTCATGGTCCCAATCTACAGAGCAAATTCACACCCTCTTTGGTTAAAGAACTGAAGTTCTCAAGGCTGAAAAGGAACTGGTGAACTTGAAAATGATGGACTCTGGCTATGCTTCAACACACATCACTGAATTTCAATCACTTATGACCAAAGTCTCTGGATGGGGTGATAGAGACTTGTACTTCAGTTTTTGACAAATCCTTCCTTCACATCTTCTGGACCAACTAGCAGGGTACAATTGCTCTCCAGAAAATATGCAGGATCTTATGGATATAGTTTTTGACTTTGATGCAAGGTATCATGAAAGGGTAAAAGAAAAATAATCTCCTCTCAATAATTCTCAAACCCACAGTTCTTCTCAATCTCAATATAAGTCTAATCAGACTGACAAGGGTAGCAGTGAGAGTAGGGAGCATGACCAGTTCCCAGAAAAGTCAAATTCAACTACATCATTTACCAGAACCTTGTTGGACCTAGTTCCAGGTGGAAAAATCAAGTTAGGTGAAAAGGCAAGAAGGGAGAGGGAAGGATTATGCTTATATTTTGGTTGTAAAAACAAGAAAGAAGAATTTAGAAAGAAACCTTTCAACTCATCTTCTTCCTCTTTTCATACTCCAGCAACTTCCAGTGCTACCCCAAAGCTTAAAAAAGATTAGTCTCACCCCTTTTCTTCTTCTTCTTCCAAGGCTTATATATATTGTTTGCTTGATTCAGGTGCAACTCCATTCTTAATGCTGAATTCCATGGCTCAAAGTATCCATCCCTTACAGCCCTCTCCTCTGGGAAAACATAATCATATTTTTGATTTCAGCTCATTGAATAAACTTTCAAAATTGTTTCAATCCTTAATTTCCTAGCTTTGAATGGGAAATATTTCAAGTCAATGCAACATTCCATGAATAAACCACCCTGGTAATTGACTCATTTCATCACTGGAATCCAGAGGCAAATTGGAAGATGGGGCTGATCAGCTCCAGACAACAGATAACCACTGACCTTTCCTCAAATACTGTTTAAATAACCCTGGCTAAACTGCCTACAGATGTCCTTCCCTCAACTCTGTATTAGGAACTGCAGTCCAAAGCAATGTCCCTCACTTCAGAACCCTTTTCAGCTTCCCCAACTCAAAATTCAAATTCCATTTGAGTTCAAAACTGTTTCTACTAATTGCTTGAATATTCATTGATCCTTTATTTTTTACAGGAGGAAGATATATTAGATTCATCCTTGCATGAATATGCAATTGGTAACTTATTCTGATGTTTCTGTTTGTTACTGATGAAGTTCCAGAAGAATCAGAAACCACATTTAAGAAATTTACTGCTGATTAAAATTAATTCCTAGATTCTCTTCTCTCAGTTTAAAGCAGACCAACCCTCTTCAAACCGCAATTAAAACCACCAAATTGGACTGGAAGTCCTGATACCTCCAGTTGGGATTGTCTATTCACTACCTCAAAATTAAAATTCAACCCTACAAGCCTACATAGCCAATAATGTAGAGAAATTTTTCATCCAGCCCCAGAACTTCAGGCACTGGAGAAACTGTCCTTTACTTTCAAGAAGAAGGATAGCTTTGCAATCATGTGTTGATTTTTACAAACCTGACACTTTTAAAAAGTAGAAACTTCAACGATTTCCTCCAATGACTTTCACTGACCATCTTTTTAGGCTATACCATACTCTCCAAAATTGATGTTGGGATGCTTATCTCTGAAGCATCACAGGCTTTTTGATTTAATAACTGATCTTTCTTCCTTAAAAGTATTTCCATGTCTTCCAAAGCTCCCACCAGAAGACAAGGTTATTATATGGAACTCCTTCTTGTTTCAACTCACTTAAAGTCCTTGGAATTTCTTCATTGAATTCACCCAGCCACCTTTCACATTGGGAAAACATGTTTACAGACAGGGGAACACTTAATCTGAACAGAATACTGATGAATTTGAAACTTGTTAACTTTTCAAGCTATCTATGAAAATTATTGAAGCAAAACTGAGTGAAATGACCTCAAATAAGCTGGAAAGCTTCTCCAAGAAATTATTAAAAGATTGAAGAAAGGGAATGAAGTGAAAAAAAATCCTATAGATTCCTACAGTTTCTTAATCCTGTTCACGGTTAAAGTGGGTATACCCAAAATGCTAACCAACTTAAGCTAGAAATTCTCCTTCCATCAACCAAACTCCTGTGATAAAGTCCAAAACAGCCTATGGATAAGTATAGTAACTATGCTGACCTTAACAGAAACTGAATTCAAAAAAGAAATAAATCCTGGGAATTAAGTATGAATATCTGAAAAGCAAATAATTAATGAATTACTTCCAACATAGCTCCTTGAGCGTTGGTTGGGAAATTTTTCTCATCTTTGGAAAAAAGGGAGTCATGCTTCAAAATCCAAAACCCTGATCCCCATCCATCCTCAATCTCAACAACTACCTTCTGGGAAGCAACACACAACTCCATCACTACTGGATTTCCCTGCTTCATCAATCAAACCAATTCCATCCACCATTCCAAACCAAATTTTTCCTATGATCCCTTTCCAATCACATCTGGAATTCCCTTCTCCATCAATTCAATTCCATCCATTATTCCAAAACCAATTCATCCTATAATCCTTTTACAAATCCAAATTCCAATCAACACCAATTTGAAATCACAATTCAATCAATTAATCTTCCATCAAAATTAAAAAAATTACATCACCGTAAAACTTCAAATACCTCCAATGAAAAACCTCCACAAGCAAAATCAAAAAAAAAAAGAAAAGAAAAATAAAAAATTAAATATTTTCCTTCCTATCACACACCTTCCAAGTAACCCCTTCCATGTAAAATATTGTATTACAAAATACTTTCAAATTTGAATATCTTTCAGTTCATCTACCACTTCCTTTTCCATTGGCCAATGTTAAATTTGCCACTCAAAGGTCTCTATTGGGGTTTGCAACCTGATTTTTGTTGTGAAAAAATGTTCATGACCCCCCAGAGGTTGCAATTGGGGTACCGCCTATTTTCCAGGCCCATTTGGGGCCATTTTCCCCCAAATGGGCCATTTGAGGGGGGAATTGGTGTACCTACGCACCCCTTGACCACATTTGAGTGGCGTTGACCCAAATTTGGGGATGTGGCATACTATGTGGGACTATTATTGGACCACAAAAAGAAACTTGGGAATCAAAAACTCTGCCTATTGGCAAAAACTCTTGAAACAAACCTTTTACACACACACCACATGCCTGTTGGATAAATTAATTTTTCTCAACCCAAAATTGAGCTGAATTATGGAGTTTTTGGATTGAAAATTGCATGGAATACTAAATTTCTGTTGAATTTTTTTGTTTTATGGGAGCAGTGGGAAGCCCAAGCCCTCCCAGATTAAACAAGGCTACATTAAAAGACTTAATTAAAAGTTTAATTAACAAAGTTTTGGTGGAATCTAGGGATTTGGGTAGGGAGTTGGAAAAGAAAACATTGGAAGCCCCAATTGAATTCTCATCTAGATTTACAATTGAGGAACAAGATTTTTCTTCACAACAGGAACAAGATGTTCTGTCACAAATTGAATTGAATAAAGGTGGTGGGTGAAATTTCATATATCATTGGACTGAATAAGATTTGGCTTGATAAATACTAATATAAACATGTAACTATGAAATTAAAGTGTGCCAGACTTGCTTGAACCTCCTCGTGCAAGAAAATTTTCTATTAGGAAAGAAACCAAGATTTATTTTCAAAAATGGGCAGCCATGCATGGCTACGCATTGAAAACTTTCAAATCAAGGAAGGATAAATACATCAATCTAGCTTGTGACAGATATGGGGTTTATGAAGGGCCATGCCTCACAAAATGTCAAAGGGAAAATCACACTAGGAATTTTGGGTGTCAATTCATGATACATGCAAGTTGGAAAGTAGCAGATCCAACCTGGAATCTCTCCATTAGAAATGGCCTCCACAATCATCAACCATCAGAAAGTCCTTCAGTGCATCCTAAACTGAGGAGAATATTAGGTCAAGCCTTGGAAAAAATTAAAGAGGGAATGAAAGATGGGCTAAATAAAATTCAACTAAAAAGGAAATTGAAAAAGATTCATGGTGGAGAATACATTGATGATAGAAAAATCTATAACACTAAGAAAAAGGTAAATCTTGATGAACTGGATGGGAAAGGTGTTACAGACGCTCTATTGGAAATTATCCAGGAATACCAGTGGGTTTCCAGGTCCAAATTTGGTGGAGAGGGTAACTTAAAGGCCTTATTCTTGGATCATCCTGAGTCTATAAAACTATGCAAAAAATTCCATCACCTTGCTTTGTTAGATTTTACTTATAAAACAAATAGGTACAAAATCCCTCTATTGCATGTTGCAGGAATGACTGCTAACAAAAAGATTTTTCCAAAGGCATTTATTTTAATAACAAAAAAAAACGTATGAGTCTTATAGTTGGGCATTGAATGCATTAAAGGAGTTGGCTTATGATCCAAAGAGGCTTCCAAAAGTCTTTGTGAAAGAACCTGAAAAAGCTCTGATTAATGCTATTAAACACAGTTTTCCAGAGTCATCCAGACAGTGTTGTAAATGGAACTTGTCTAAAAAAATAGAAGCAAACTTTAAAGTGCGCTTCAATAATGAAGATGAAGTTTGGCAAAGGTTTATGACTCTTTGGGGCAAGTTTGGGGCCTCTAAAACCAAGAGGGCGGCAGAAGAAAATGATGCTGAACTCAGGGTAAGTCAATTTATTGACTATTGATATCTGTTGGGAGTTCTTACTTTGAAACCTGTATACAGTGTTTCTTGAAAGACCATGAGGATGTACTCAAGTATATGCCAAAGAATATTTTTCCTATAAAAGAGGCGTTTGTAACGGCTTGGACTTGTGTCTACCCAGACTTTGGAAATAAAACTACGTCTTGCATAAGAAGGAGCCCATTCCAATTTAGAACATTCACTAGTGGGATCTTTGGGGAACAACTTGGATGTGTGGAAACACCTTTGAGGAAATATTGAAAGTCAAATCCAATTGGTCCATGCAGAACTTAAAGACGCTTGAATAAATATGGGAACAGGTCTGCCAACAGAGCTATTTATTAACTTTGGTTTACAAATTGTCAATTGAGGCAATTAAACTCATCAAGGAACAATTTGAGAGGTTAATGCGCAACCACAATGGCAAGGTGTCCTCAAAGTCATTTTCAAAAAAAATGGGCTTGCCTTGTTCCCACATTTTAGGTGAAATACTAGCATCAAGAGGATCCATTGTGTCTGAGGATGTTCATCCTCAGTGGAAGTTAGGCTATGACCCTTCCAATGAAGTAAGTAGGGTTTTTTGAAGGGTACCAATTATTGGATTGACAGATTAATTATTGGATTGACAGATTAATTATTGGATTTACAGATTAATTATTGGATTTACAGATTAATTATTGGATTGAAAAATTGAAAATACATTTTGTTTTGAAAGGTTGAAGCAGATCCAGGGCTTGATGAAGAATCTTAAACGTTGAACAAGTGGAATTCAATGTATAGGGAACAACCTAAAGAAGTTAGGTTGGAGATTCTAAGGTCAATGCTTGAGAATACAGCTGCTTTGATCACAAAGCCAAGGCTTGAGCCAAAGGTGTTAAATTCAAGCCCCTTTTGACCAATATTGAAAGAAAACTGTTGTTAAATTTCAAAATCTGAGCACATGGAAAGAGAAGTTAAGAGGGAAAAAAGGGTTGAAAGGGGACCCAAAAGACCAAAGACAGTAAGTCTTTTATTTTGAGAAATGTTCATTTTTATGGTTTAATGAACTGATGGGGAATTTATTTTGATAGTGCAAGGAAGGCTCTTCATCTGAATCTCATAGCTCAGAGGACAAGACTGAAATAAGGATCAAAAGGGGATCAAACAGACCAAAGACAGTAAGTATTTTATTTTGAGAAGTGTTCATTGGTATTGGATAACTGATGGGAAATGATGATTATATTCCTAGTTTTTAGGCTCAGAATCCATATTTCATAAGTAAGTCAAAGAAAATGAAATTTCATTGGGTTTGGTGGTGTTGTAATAAGATTACTTTTCAAAGGATGAAGAAAAAAAAATTGAGGATTCAAACGGAAGCTCATCTTTGGTGAGTGTTGATTCCTTTAATGAGATTAGAATTGTGGCTAACTACTTTTTTTTGTAGCAATTGAATTACCTCAATCAAATGCCTGAGAACTTACATAAGTTCTTGGGTAAGGTTTGGGGTCCAGTTGGTGATGGAAATTGTGGATTTAGAGTCATTTCTGAATAACTTGGGTATTACAAAAATGGATGGTTTAATTGACAAAAGGAATTTCTTGAAAAATTGAGCAAAAATAAGGGGTGCTATTCTAAGATCCTTGAGGGAATTAAAGAAATTGAAAAGATAGAAAAAAGAATTGATTTTGTTGAAATAAATGAAAATATTCCATCATAAAACTGGCTTTCAAAGTTGGAAATGGTTCAAATGATAGCAGATACTTATGGAAGACCAATATATTTCATTTCATTGGATTCATGTTGTACTTATACACCTATGAAAATGGGTGTAAAAGAACAATCAGATGCTATGGTCATTTGCTTTGTTAACAATAAAAATTGGGTCCAGCTTGTACTTAAGGGAGATGTGATTCCAATCCTGGCCATAGTTTCCAAACCAAGTTCCATCATTTCTAAAAAAGCAGCTTGTTGGGTTGATCACCTCAAAGATCAACTTGAGTTGTATTATAACTTATATATTAATTTCATCATTTGGGTTTGGTCCAACATGCTGATATTGTAATTCTATTAATATAAAGGGTTATCACATTTGGAACATCATTATGTTGAGCGGTTTGAGTTAAAATCATTATGATGAGTGTTTTGAATGAGAACTTAATGGTAATTCAGCTGAACTTGTGTTGGGCTGATCCCATCATAAGGAGTATTTTTACTTCTTGTGATGGGATCAGCTTAACAAAAGCTGAACTTAATTTTTTTTTGGTGTTTTTACTTTTGGGCTTGTCAAAACCTTGTCACTTTCAGGCACTTTTACTTTAGGGCTAGTCACAAGTTGAACTTGTATTTTTGGAAATTTTACTTTAGGGCTAGTCAATTTGAACTTACTCATATTTTTTCAGGCACTAGTCAAGTTGAACTTGTATATTTTCAGGCTTTTTTCACTTTTATTCCATTTTTGATACTCATATTTTTTTTCTTTGTTTGTTCTTTTTTGGTGTTTTTGTTAATAAATGAAAGGCCAGCCTAAATGAAAAAAAATGTTTATTTTTATTTTTATTTTAATTTTATTTATTCATATTTATTTATATTTATTTATATTTATTTATATTTATATTTATTTATATTTATATTTATTTATATTTATTTATATTTATTTATATTTATTTATATTTATTTATATTTATTTATATTTATTTATATTTATTTATATTTATTTATATTTATTTATATTTATTTATATTTATTTATATTTATTTATATTTATTTATATTTATTTATATTTATTTATATTTATTTATATTTATTTATATTTATTTATATTTATTTATATTTATTTATATTTATTTATATTTATTTATATTTGTTTATATTTATTTATATTTATTTATATTTATTTATATTTATTTATATTTATTTATATTTATTTATATTTATTTATATTTATTTATATTTATTTATATTTATTTATATTTATTTATATTTATTTATATTTATTTATATTTATTTATATTTATTTATATTTATTTATATTTATTTATATTTATTTATATTTATTTATATTTATTTATATTTATTTATATTTATTTATATTTATTTACATTTATTTATATTTATTTATATTTATTTATATTTATTTACATTTATTTATGTTTATTTATATTTATTTATATTTATTTATATTTATTTATATTTATTTATATTTATTTATATTTATTTATATTTATTTATATTTATTTATATTTATTTATATTTATTTATATTTATTTATATTTATTTATATTTATTTATATTTATTTATATTTATTTATATTTATTTATATTTATTTATATTTATTTATATTTATTTATATTTATTTATATTTATTTATATTTATTTATATTTATTTATATTTATTTATATTCATTTATATTTATTTATATTTATTTATATTTATTTATATTTATTTATATTTATTTACATTGAATTATATTTATTTATATTTATTTATATTTATTTATATTTATTTATATTTATTTATATTTATATTTATTTATATTTATTTATATTTATTTATATTTATTTATATTTATTTATATTTATTTATATTTATTTATATTTATTTATATTTATTTATATTTCTTTATATTTCTTTATATTTATATTTTCATTTATTTATATTTATTTATATTTATATTTATTTATATTTATTTATATTTATTTATATTTATATTTATTTATATTCATATTTATATTCATATTTATTTATATTTATATTTATTTATAGTTATCTATATTTATTTATATTGATTTATATTGATTTATATTTATGTATTTTTATTTATTTTTATTTATTTTTATTTATTTTTATTTATTTATTTTTATTTATGTTTATTTATTTTTATTTATTTTTATTTCTTTTTATTTCTTTTTATTTATTTTTATTTATTTTTATTTATTTTTATTTATTTTTATTTATTTTTATTTCTTTTTATTTCTTTTTATTTCTTTTTATTTCTTTTTGTTTCTTTTTATTTCTTTTTATTTCTTTTTATTTCTTTTTATTTCTTTTTATTTCTTTTTATTTCTTTTTATTTCTTTTTATTTCTTTTTATTTCATTTTATTTCATTTTATTTCATTTCATTTTATTTCATTTCATTTCATTTTATTTCATTTTATTTCATTTTATTTCATTTTATTTCATTTTATTTCTATTTATTTCTATTTATTTATTTTTATTTCTTTTTATTTCTTTTTATTTCTTTTTATTTCTTTTTATTTCTTTTTATTTCTTTTTATTTCTTTTTATTTCTTTTTTTCCTGTTTATTTCTATTTATTTCTGTTTATTTCTTTTTATTTTATTTTATTTCATTTCATTTACTTTCATTTAATTTCATTTACTTTCATTTACTTTTATTTACTTTTATTTACTTTTATTTACTTTTATTTATTTTTATTCATGTTTATTTATTTTTATCTATTTTTATCTATTTTTATCTATTTTTATTCATATTTATTTATATTTATTTATTTTTATTTGTGAAATGTTAAATTCAGGGCTCATTGAGCCGTGTACACAACTCTGTACATGGCTCTTTGAGTTATGTACACGGCTCAATGGGCCGTGTGGCACCCTACACAACTCAAATGGGCCGCGTGGAATGCTACACAACTCAAATGGGCTGTGTGAGATGCTACACATCCCATTTGAGTTGTACAACACACTAAACCACTAAAATCAAGTTGTGTAGCATCCACCAAATCATAAATAATGAATAATAAATGATGAATAATAGATAATAAATAATAAATAATATATAATAAATTATACATAGTAAATTATACATAATAAATTATATACCATAAATAATAAATTATAGATTATAAATAATAAATTATAAATTAAACATAATAAATTATAAATTAAACATAATAAATTATATACAATAAATAATAAATCATAAATCATAAATAATAGATAATAAACAATAAAAAATAAAAAATAAAAAAATAATAAATAATAAATTAAAAATAATAAATAATAAATCATAATAAATAATAAATCATAATAAATAATAAATCATAATAAATAATAAATCATAATAAATAATAAATCATAATAAATAATAAATCATATATTATATGGAGTAGTTGATGGGCCCCCACGCCTTGAGGGGCCCTACACAACTCCCACACAACTAGAGCTGTGAATATAAAATCACCCTTGTGATTATTTTGTCTTTTATTTTTTTTATACTTAATTTTTTTTTTTGCAAATGGGTAGTCAACAGCCTTTTGCAACCCTTTGGGTTTGAAAAAAGCCATTCACAACACCAAATCAAGTTTTCAGCGGCTGTTTGCGACTGTGTAAGGTAGGGAGCGGTCATTTGCAACCCAAAATTGGTTGTGAGTAGCCCCATGCAACCCCTTTTAAGTAGTGAATGGGGTGACAAAGTTGCAAATTTAACATTGGCCTTTTCCATCCCTTATTTTCCTTTTTCCTTCAAATCATCAATCCTCAAACCCATGAACATCACCTCAGTCCTACCTTCAATAACCTGTTCCAAAAATTCCTGGAAAAACTCCAAATTAACTTCTAGATCTTCATCACCTTCAGCACTTCAAACCAGTCTCCAATAAATCAGAATCTTCCAATAAGCATTTATCTCAAATCCTTTCAAACCCTTTCAACCATCTTCCAGATCCTCTTATTTACATTTTCTCTTACCTTCCACAACAAACTTGGTCACCTCCATAAATACCTCTCATAATTTTCTATTCTTCCTTCTACTTCCTTTCTTTCATGCTCTTCATTCTCTTCTTCTTCCTCCAATCCCAGTTCCATATCTTTTTCCAAGCTCTCCAGGAGCACTCTCATCATTGCCATATTCCAGAACACCCTTCTCCGTCCCTCTTCAATAATTGTGGGACATCAAACTCCAAATTTCAAAGTCAAACTTTGAAAGTCAAACTTCAAACTTCAAAGTTGAACTTCAAACATCAAACATGAAACTTTGAACTTCAAAGGTAAAACTGCAAAGTCAAACTTTGACCTTTGAACTTTGAACCTTGAAACTCAAATTCAAACTTCAAACATCAAATTTGGATATCAAACGTTGAATTTTGTACTTCAAGATCAAGCTTCAACTGTCCCACTTCAAAGGTCCAATTTGTGAACTTCATCTTCATACCTAAAAATTCAAACTTCCTGCTCCAAATTGCAAAATTCAGACCTCCAACCTCAAACATTCAAATCCAAGTCTAGTTTCAGAATTCAAGTCCCAAAAGTTGTGCTATGCTTCACCTGCTTCAAGCTACTCAAATTATGCTTCAATGCCTCCCAGCTTCCAATCAGAAAGTAAAAAAGGAATCAACCTTCACCTCCAGCACATCCTGTTCTGGGAATCAGGAGCTGCCCCTCCCCTTTCAGGGGGGGTACTCCCTTGAGGAAATTTTGAAAAAGAAGATTGAAGAAGTCAAAAAAGAAGAAGAAATCCAAGGGAATGGTCAATGAGGACTTTACAAGGGGAAAAGGATATTTTCCGCAGGGGTCGCCACAATTTTTATAGCACTTCTTTGCAAACGCAAAAGGCCACACACTGTTTAGCTCAATCACACACTGGTCCACAACATGCATAGGCAATGTTATCCAAGGTTGAAGATGCAATGGAAAAGATTGGAGTTGGTTGAAGGTGATGATTGGAAGAACGGATAGTGGGTATTAATTAAGGGGAGGGAATTGATATAATGTCACAAACTCCCCTGGCATGCAAGGGGCTGAATTCACAGGCACTCCAACTCATAGAACTCAAGGATGATTTCCTGGAATTGCAATGAAGAAGATGAGAGGAGGAGTAAAACTGATGAGAACATGGAAGGATGGAATGGAAAAATCCAGGATGAGGTTTTTGAATCCTATAAGAATAAAACCAGGAAAGGAAAAATTTATATGAGTTAAGCAGGCTGGGTGAAGGATTTCTTGTTCTGAGAAGACACCAACTGGCAGAGGGACTGACCAGTAAGAAGGAGTATACTGATTCCTTGGGGGGAATTAGTCCAGGAGGAAATGAGGGGCCAGTATATATAAGAGCTGAGAAGGAGGCCTTGAGGGATGAGTGGCTGGTGTTGCAGGTTGGAGATCTCATGGTATTACATGTTGACTGATTGGGTTGGAGGCTGTAGTTGACTGATTGGGTGATTGGCCTGTCCAGGAAGGTTTGACATGTACTGATCTGGAGTCCTGAGAGTATTGGCTGAACAGACAGTGGAGAGTATGTACTATGTATATACTAAGTGTAATATGTACTAACTCATATACCAGTTGGGTTGAGGAGAGATACAGGATGTACCAAGCCATAGAGAGAGAGGTAGAGATCCTGGGAAGGTTGACTGAATCACATGAAACAGTTTCCAGGTGTGCATGGACATAGAGCTTATACTGTATGGCCAGAAGGTGAACCTGGTAGAAGAATATGGAGACTGCAAGGTATGCAGGAGTACTATCCAGTGGAAGGTACAGGAGTAAGTGAAGTTGGGTTTGATATGAGGGTGAAGCTGATGAAAATGTTAGATTGGTTTAGTTGAAGGAGTTTCAGAACTATGGTAATTAACATTTCATACACCCCTGGTTTCCCACCTCCTTCTACCTTCAACTTGATTGGAAAAATTCTACTTCCAAAATCATTGGAAAAATTCTACCTCCAACCTCATTTGAAAAATCTGATTCATGAATCAAATCACTTTATCACTAACCATAAATTCATAACTCAATCAATCTAATCACTTTATAAATCTCATCACTTTATTGCTCTCAAAACTTCATCACACTCATAAATTTATTGCTATCATCACTCCATCACTCTCAACTCTTTATTTCTATCCTCATCACTTCATCTCTCATCAATTTATTGCTCTTTTCAGGTATTTAACCTCTACTGCTATACCTAGGCTATGCTTACACTTTCAAAAATAAGACAATAATAATAATTAAATAATTGGTTGACCCAAATAAAAGAAACAGTAGAAAAAAGAATAAAAAATTCAATAATACCAAGTCATTATGAGTAAATAGAAAAACCTTAAAACTTTATAAAAGGCAAGGGCACTGGCTTTAAATGAATAAAGCTAAAAGGGGCTTTTCTTATGAATAAGATAACACCCTTTATAGTAGTAACACACCAGGTTTACTACTCCAATTCAGACTTTCCACTCAAAATTTAAATTTCCAATAATACTATTAATTGAATATAATAATAAATTTTATAGCCCCAGTCAATCTCCTCTTGAGATTAAGTTTAATGGGCTTGTTAACTATTGACATATTCTTTTAAAAAGAAATGATAATATATACCTGAGGAAGGGGCTATAGGGTAAAGAAACTCCTCTTTTAAGGTAACAGGAGCCCTCAGGGGACTCAAGGAATAATCAGGGGAGTAATATTCTCTCCCTGGTTTTGTCCTCAAGGGCTCAAGACCTCAATAAATCATACCCAATGAGGAATTGGGTACCAGTACTCATTGGGGGGGATTTTCAATGTAAGTTCTCAGTTTACATACAAAAGGGTTAACTAATTAATCCTAGGACTTGACTACCAATCAGATGGACAATTTGGAAGTACCAGAACGCCTCAGAATGATTAAATACCTCCATTTACACATAAATTGGTAGCCTTGGAATTTATTTATCTCTTGATTACAAGTACCGTGGCATACATTATACATATAGAGTATGCATACTCTTGCAAATGATATTAAAAGGTTTATAACTTACAGATACACTCTGGGATTAATTAGTTGACAAAATCAATGCCCAGTAGAGTATGTTAAAGTATTAATACATCCCAAAGAGGGATAAGATTACAATTATGAAATTTATCTATACAGAGTAGAGAGTATGGTTTAATATAATTACTATAACTTATTCCCAAAAGAATGTAAAAAATTGGGAGCTTCTATATAAGTATTTGGGAAAAATCTGGGTCCTCATAAGTTAATTTAAATTTATATTGTATCTCCTTCTTGATACTATATATTATCAAGGTTTTCATATTGTAATCAATACTCATAAAAAATACCCACAAATTATTATAAAATATTATGAAAATTTATTATAAAATTATAAAAAACTCTCTATTTCTTTATCCTTGACTCAATGGTAGGTTGAACAAATGAAATGGGTTTCAGATAATTGAAGATGAACCCAGTAATTAACCACTGTACTAAAAAGACATATGGGTTGTGCAGACATTTGGACAAGTATATTTGTGTTGTGGCTGACACTCCCTATCATTAAAAGAAAAATTACTCTTCAGAGGAATTTTAACCCCTCTTAGAGGCTCTATGTTTCCTCAATACTATTTCAGAGTTTTTAATTTCTTTAGCTTCCAGCCATAAGTCATTATCAGCCAATTTATTCTTAAACCTGAATAGGTAAAGACTTAAATTCTTACAATCCCTTCTAATAATTTTATGGTTTAATATCTTGTGAGGTAACTCATCCTCAACATCCTGCAGGGGTGGGATTACAAATAATGGTTCCTTTCTCAATGGAAAATTCTCAGTAAGTTCAATGAGATTCTTTACCAGACTGATTGGGAAAGTTTTTTGCTTCTTGTCAGATTCTTTTCTCAGAATTAGTTCAACTGCATTTTTCCCATGCAAAGCCTTTACTACAAATGGTCCAAAAATGATTCTTTCAGTTTTCTATGTCCCGCTATATTTGAAAAGTTCACTTTTGAAACCAAAAGCATGTCTCAAATCTTAATTTTATGGTTTTTGTGGGTTTTATCCCATCTACCCTTTTTGTATTCCACCGCCTTGTTGACAAATCTGCTTGAAAATTTCTCAGACTTAACCATAATTTCCCTGAAGCAATCAGCCAAAGAATGTGATATTACAATTTTTCTGTGGAGAGTGTCTCTGGGAATGTGTGGAATCAAGCCCCTTTCCAATTCAAAGGTTGATATGTTAGTTGTAGAATGCTTACTGGAGTTATAAGGAAATTCTAAGGCTGGCAAAAATGATTCCCAATAATGTGTGTAAACATAATTTGCTTTGGAATCAATAACACATGCAAAATATCTTCCAATCATCTCTTCTAAAGTTTTTATCATTCTCTCAGCCAGGCCATCAGTCTGTGGATTGTAAGCTGTTGAGAAAGAATGATTAGTTCCTACCAGATCAAATAAACTCTTCCAAAATTCAGAAGTAAATTTAGGATCTCTATCACTCATTATGTTTTGTGGACAACCTAAATCATTGAAAATGTGGTTCAAGAATAGCAATGCTAAATCCATGGCAGAACTTTCCTTGTAAAATTTTAGGAACCCAGTTCATTAAATCTTTCAACTATCACTAATACACAATTATGATTATATTTCCCTCCTGGTGGCAATCCAAAAACAAAGTCCATATTAATGGTGTACCATATTTAATTGGGTTCTTGTATAGAATCCAGTAAGCGGTATCTCTTCCCTGTAGATCTATTACCAGATCTATTAACTTTTTGGCATATTTCACAATAATCACAGTAATCTGAAACAGTCCTATGCCAGCCTGGCCACCAAGATATCATTTTGAATTTATCTTTTGTTCTTTCTTTAGAAAGATGCCCTGAGAAAATATTATCATGGAATTCATTCATTAATAAATGTATATGATCATCATTTACCAATACCACAGAACAGCAGTGGGCTGACTTGTGATATAATAAAACATCTAAAAGTACTAATGTACCATCAAGCATTTCCTTCTTCCACTCTTCATCTAGCCCTTCAACTAATTCCTTTTTATTAGCTTTTGATTGCAGAATTTATAATAGTAATGAAGTATTCTTGATCTTGGAATAAGAGTCAAATACAGATTCCCAAAAGTTCTGTGCCAAACTACTCATTTAAATTTCCATGATAGGCAATGTATCAATAGTATCTTGAGGATCATAAGCAGGATTATTTATATTATTTGGCAATGAAAATTGTGATAATCCATCTGAATTCTTGTGTATGAAACCCTCTCTATGAACTATTTTCATAGAAAATCTCCATTCTTGGATGGCAATTTGCCACCTCAACATATGGCTGTTGGGTGTCTTCAGGTTCAGAAGAGAATTGAGTGCTGTACAGTAAGTAATAAACTCAAACTGACATCCATCTAAGTAATAAGGGCAATGTTAAATTTTCAACCTTGCAACCCCTTTTCACTACCTAAAAGGGGTTGTGTGGTGCAATTTGAAACCCAAAATGGGTCGCAAATGGCCATTCACAACCCACTTGAGTTTCAAACAGAAATTTAAAACTCAGGTGGGTTGTGAATGGCCGTTTGAAACCCATTTTGGGTTGTGAATGGCAGTTTGCAACTGTTTTTGGGTCCCAAACCGCGCCATGCAACCCAAAAATCATATTTATATTTTTACTTTAATTAACTAATTTATTTTTTACTTATTTAATTACTTATTTGATTTTATTTATATTTATATTCTAAATTTAATTCATTATTTTATTTTTTATTTTTTATTAAAATAAAAAAAAAATAGATAAAAAAAAGGTCAGAAAAATGTTATATATATATATATATATATATATATATATATATATATATATATATATATATATATATAATATATATATATATAATATAACTGTTTGCAACACAGATGGGTTGCAAATGGGTTGCAAATGGCCATTTGCGACTCAGATGGGTTGCAAACGGCGTTTTTCACCCTGTGGTTGCAAATTTAACATTGGCCAAGTAATAATGCAATTTTTCCAAGCCCCATACCAAAAACAGACACTCTGATTGTGAGGAACCATATCTCTTCTCACTATCCTTAAGTTTTCTGTATATAAAAAAATTTGGTGCCTCAACTTTTCTATCATTCAAAATCTCAACTTGATGTAAGGCAGCTCCTAGACCACCCTTAAATGCATACATATATGGTCTAAATGGATCCTTGTGATCTGGATGGAATATGTCAGCTTGCTACTATGTACAGAGCAACCTGTCAAAGTAAAAAAATAAAAATAAATAAAGAAAATATTAAGAAGGAGTTATAAATCCATGAATGTTATTACAGAAATGGATTCCCCACCCAAAATAAGGTAGGGTCACTCACTGACATTACCCTTGAAATATAACTCCTTCATATTTTAAATAATTAAATACCAATTGACCAAAAGGTCACGGCACCAAAATGGAACATTTTGGCCACTTTAATATTTCACATATATTGTCACGCATAGGTTTCACACCTGAAATTCAGTCAGAATTGAGGTTTTGTGTATATTTTAGGAGTTACACATGGAAATGTGTTATGTCACAATTCCTGCACGTAGTCCCGCATACCTACACAACCACTACGTACCTGTAGCATCACATTCCCGCGTACAGAAGTCTTGCTTGCAGCCAATTTTGCCATGCATGCAGCGGATCCTACCCTGCGCGCATCTGAATGGACTGATCCCTGCGTCAGGATCAGTCGTGACAAATCTGACAGCAGGTACTGCTCACAGGAGCTAAAACCTAGTAGGGTTTACCAAGCATATGTAATAATGTGACATATGCATTAAAAAAGGTCTAAAAAACTTAAAAACTAAATAAAAATATTATATAATTAATTTTAAAGTATTTTAAATAATAAATCAAATATTGAAGGTTACCATGAAACAAACAGATCACAATCTTTGAAGAACACAAAACACTACAAGGAGTGACCGTAAAAGTTATTAAAAATTACCTAAATGCTCAGAGGATGATGGAAAATCAATGAATATCCACATATGTTTACTTTAAACCAATAATAATAGTAAAAATGAACAATAAGTGCAGAATGATCAGAATTACATCATTAACAGATTAACAGATCCTGTGGCTAAAATAGTACAGAAAGCCAGAAGATCTGAGGACAGCTGATTGACAGCACCAAGTGAAAGTGCTAAAATTGTGCTAAACTTGCACTGACTTGCCTACCAGCCTCAGCCCATGAGAAGAACCCTCTCTATGTGCCATGAGAAGCTCATTATCACCCCAAAAAGTATTTATACAGACCTCTTTGGATCCATTATTCCCCATCAGTTTTACCAGGAATTTATTATTATCAATCAGACACAGTGTAATTTTTAGTCAAGTGCTTATAAGGAGATAAGCAAGTGATTTATGACCTAGTCTGCAGTATTATTATTACTTCCCAAAACTAACCAACTTGATTCATTGAAGTTTAGTCTGGCAATCAACCCCAACTGCCCTGAAACCCTTTACCTGAATCTTTGCAGGCTTTTCTGTGGATTATTGACTCAGAGGGAGGGTTTCCCTTCCTGCCTTGGCCATTGTTCTGTTTTTCCCAGCCATATCAGTGGACAAGTCCTTATAAGGAACCCATTTTTCATTCCAAGGTTCTTAAACTTCCTAAGGACGCCCCTTGAAGAGAGGTTGTCTGTCTGTAAAGATCCCCAGTAGTATAATAATTTTTCCCCTCTTTTTATAAAAAATTTAAAAAACTTTTAACCAAACCAATTAAAACTTGCACCAGCTCTTAAACATAGTTCTTATTTGAGATTTTTAAGTGTTTATCTTTGGAATATTATTATTATTATTATTCCAGTATTTTTATCACTCTCTGTAGCTAAAGGACTGCAAGATTCCTTGTATCAGAGAGCTGAAAGAATAATCATGGTGCACTTGTAAAACTTTTCCCAAGTAATTCATAGGCCTGAAGCATCTCCTTTGTCATTTCAAATGACACATTTGAACTACAGAATTTATAAAAACTTGAAGATATCATTCCAAAATATCCAATCTGTAGTCTTTAGTACCCTGAAAAACCTAAAAAACTTTGCATTTCTTGAATATTAATAGGTATGGGCTTTAGCAATAAATAAGCTACTCTGGTCTGATCTATACCAAGCAAAAAAACGCTCAAAATATGACCTAAAGATTTCATTTCATTGAATCTAAATGAACATTTAGTCAGAGAAATCTTCATATTCATCTGGATTATATTTTTAACAATTATTGAAATCCTTTCTTTGTGTTTATACCATTTTTACAAAAATATAATTATATCATCTATGTAGATTATCAAACAGTTGTGTATCAGCTAATCATGAAATTCTGAGTCCATTATTCCTTGAAAGTGTGATGGAAAATTCTTGATACAAAAAGGCATTCTCAGGTACTCAAAAACCCCCAGATGGCACACTATCCTCAAGAATGTGCTGCTATCTGGGTCCAAAATCTTTTTATGGAAACACTTCAGGACATCCATGCAAGAGATGTACTTAGCTTGGTGCAATTTACTTAAATACTCAACAATCTTTGGCATGGGATAACTGTCAGGGGCTTTATAGGAATTGAGGGCTCTGAAATCCCAAACAATCCTTGATTTGAAATTATTCCAAGCTATAATAACAGGTGTGGTGATATCCACATCCGCATTAGCACCTAACTTCCTAATTACTTTCAATTTCAAAAATTTATCTATATGTTCTTGCAGTGCCTATTTACCCCTGGGGCTATCTGGGAATAGATTGTTCATCAGAGACGGGGAATATGGCCTGTCTATTTTCAAGGTAAATTTAAACTCATTTCCTATAATGGACACAAAGGGCTGATCTACTGTTGCAAAGGATCCTTTATGTTAAAAAAATAGAGAAAAAAAGTTCATTCTTCTCTTCTTCTTTCAAGGAAGAAATGATCTTTTAATCTTGTTTGAGTTCCTTGTCAAAATGCTTCTTTGAACTATTTTTAACAAAATCCCCACCAAACTTACTGAAATAAAATCTTTCCTGTTCCAAATTGTCAAGGAAAAAGAATTTTTGTAATGAAACAAGCTGAAAAAACACCTCTTCATATAGTAATTCCCAATAATAAAGCATTCAATTTTTGTTTTACCAATTACTAAAAAATTGATTATTAAAGATATACCTTTCAGAAATAACCTAATCTTGAAAAATCCTAGGGGTAGCAGAGTACCAGAGCAAATTTGTAGGCTCACTGTGAGTGAATAAAGTAAGTGTTTCTCCAAATCTGGATAGAGCTTCTCCAAGTTCTTTCTGCTCACTATAGGCCTGAAAGCACCAGAATTCAGAAGAACTCTACCAGATTTACCACAGAATGACATTTTCACTAAATCATTTGATGCATTAACCAAATTGATACAAAATATGACCAAATTATCATCTTGATCTTCACTATGGTCATCATAAGATTCATAGGAAATTTCAACATTTTCACCTTTCTCCACTTCTATGTTGTTTACCTTACTCACCCTCTGGGGAAAGTTCCTGGAAGTATTTCCTGCTTCTCCACATGTATAACAAGAAAGATCAGTATTTTGAGGGCTTGGCTTTAAGGTATCTTTGCCTTTTTTGGACTTCTCTGCAGAACTTTCCCTGGGAGGATATGACCTCTTCCTAACTAAGGATGTGTCTTCCACTATGCCTTCAAGTATATGAACAAAGCTTTAGGAATCATCTGTACTCTTCATACTTTTATTCACTTCAAATGAGACTTCACCATCCATAAGGGATAACTTGAAATTAATGCTATCCTGATCTAGGTATGGGTCACATGCCCTAAGCCCTTTTCTCTTCCTGGTCACCCCAGTTGCTGGTGGTGCAACACCTGGTATGAATCTGTCATTGTTAAATTCATTCAAGCATTTCCTGTTCCAATTCAAGTACCAAATTTTTAATTGATTTATTTTTTGAAAAATTTCCAGTCTTGCACAACTATTGAACTCCTCCTGTCTTGATAACAATCTGAAGCTATACCCTTAAACAGAATGCTCAATCTGCTAGTAATAAAAGTTTCAGGCAGACCTGTGTCCTTTCTCAGGGTTTCAATCCATGAAAGAAACTCAGAATAGTCATATTAACCTTCTCCAGAGAAATCAGTCCATCCACTTATCTTAGGCAATCCTTGTAACATCTGTTTGAACCTCTCAATTTTAACAGATTTTTGGTTCAGATCATCTCCCTCTGCAAATTTCTTGTATTTTTTCCGCACTCCTTCTTGGTCTCTGAGTTCCATTCCATGACTTTTATCAGTCTGGTAAAAAGCAAGGAACTTATAAAATAGCATGGCATGGTTTTGATTCATCTGTTCAGTTACCCCAGAAAGCTAGGTATTCCATTCCTTGAAAATCTGCTCTGACACAACTTGATGTTTCAACAGTTCTTCTTTCACAGAACATAAGCCCTTATCAAACTCATTTTCTAAAAATTACATTAAGTGACTGAGTTTTAACACCATGGAGGTTAATGAGTAGACATCCCTTGTAATTTTCAAGTAATCTTTTGATGATTCTTTTGAGGATTCACCAATAAAGGTTACTTTGTCATCAAAAATACTCAAGTCATTTTTTTGACTTTTCTCAGGTCTAGTTCAATAGTTTTGTTTGTCAAGTCTTCTATTGCTTTCACAGAGCTGTCCAAAATAGATTTTAGAGTCAAACTATCAGAAAAAATACAACTGCATTTTTTGATCTATGGCTGCAAAGCCTTCTATAAAATATTAATTGGTGTCTACCACTGCTTTTTGAATATCCAGTCTCATTGAACACAATATAACAAAATTTATCTTGTAAAAGTTCTGATTCTAAAGACAATCTAAAACTATCTTGGCCCTTTTGGCTCTTTCCTTGCCCAAGAATTGGAATCCCCCTTGGAGAGATCTGGCCATCCTCATCATCTCTGCATAGATGGAGTTCCTTTTCTCTCTCCTCTTCCTCATCATTGCTCCCTAACTTAGGGGAGGCAAAGGTTCTCTGTTCCTCAAAGGCTCCTGGGATCTGGAAGCCACTGTTTTTGGTGTCATTTCCTCTAGCAATTTCTTCTTTAACTTTGGATTGGTGCCCACTGGTCTCTTCATCTGGGTTGGATCCCAGCGTTTTGTCCCCCTAATTAATCTAGATTTTCCTAAAATTTTGACAAGGGCCCTGTACGTTTCCAGGGATTGAGTCAGGAACTTTAACTGGTTCTGCACATTTCTGGCTGCCGCCACCTGCAAGTAGTTTATTTTGTTCTTTCTGTGGCAGGTCAGCAAGTTGGCAGCTCCTGGAGGCAGATCACCGTCTTTTTGGTTTGAAATTGCCAGGGGCACAAACTCACCCCCCTTGCTTCAAAAATAATAAACAAAAAAAGGGATCAGATGTCAATGAAACTTGTTTCTTTATTTATCAAGATTCCTATCCTCCTCTGCGCGCTGAAATGATTTCTTAAAAAAGAATAGAGCAATTTCCATTTTCTAAACAAAACTGAATTTACTATGTGTGAAAATATCCATTGAAGGTAATCTCTCCCTTTTTGTCGGTTTGACACTTTGAATATTGGGCTTTCCAATCTTTCTTTGGGAATTGTTCTGGGCTCTGATACAAAGCTTCTAGATCTTCCTTGATTGGCCTGGAGGAAAAAATCAATCAAGAGCTGTTTGGAAACTAAGATATGGAATGGAATATTAGTCCAATAAGACTTAAGGTAGTGACTTGCAAAAGATCAGAATTACTGGGTGATCTTATGTACTAAATGCGGATGTAGCTATCTCTTATGTCCTTCCTGAGAGGGATTTATGAGAGCTACTCCCTCCAGTCTTTCAACTTCAATGTTACAGACAGTTGTTCAATACATGAATTTTTGCTCTGTTACTGATTGATTCCCAAGTGGGCGCTTGATGGATCCTTCAAAGGATACCCAAAATTGGTCAGTAATTTTGGAAGGATTGTTGTTTATCTCTTCTGTTACTCAAGGAAGTTGTCTCTGCCAAAATTTCAGATCTAAATGGTCTTTGGAAAGATCTTTGGTCAGATCCTAGCCTTTGTGTCCAATCAAATCAGTATTTAGTCTAGATTTCTTGGCTAATTGGCAATGATTCATGAGAATGTTGACTCCTTACAAAAAAAAAAATCAATTTTTTATCTTATTTTTTTGGCTTTTTCTGTATGAAACAAAAAAAAATAAAAAAAACTAAATTCAGAAACTCAACTAGATGAAAATAATTGCAGTTTAATTCAAAAAATAAAACAATATTCTGGGCTATACCGCTGAAAACTGGTCTCACCGATTTTCAAAATAACTTTCAAGAATTGGCTTCTTGATTTATTTTTTTTATATTTATGTAAAAAAGTATAAATCATCAAAAAAAAATGGATAAAACTGGAAGAAAATGAGTAGTTAAGAAAGAAAAAGTCTGTTGAAGGTTTTAAAATTTGATGAGTCCCCAAATTTTCAGGGATTCAACCTCTACTTCTATACTTAGGCTCAGGTTAAACCTGAAAAAATAAGAAATTAATAATAATTAAATCAGGTCTTGACTCAAATAACCAAAACAGTAGCAAAAAGCATACACTCTCAAATTATACCAATGTATTATGATTAAATAGCCACAACTTAAACATTTATAAAAGGAAAGGTGCCTGGCTTTAAATGAATAAAGCACAAAGGAGCTTTGCTTATAAATAGGCTCACACCCTTTATAGTAGTAACACACAAGAGTTACTACTCCAATTCAGACCTTCCAATCAAAATTGAAATTTCAAATAATAATTTCAATTGAATATTATAATATTTTTCATAGCCCAAGTCAATCTCCTCTTGAAATTAAGTTTAATTGGCTTATTAACTCTTGCCATATTCCTTTATAAATAAATAATAATGTATAACTGAGGAAGGGGATATAGGGTAAAGAAACTTCTCTTTTAAGGTAACAGGAGCACTCAGGGTAATCAAGGAATCATCAGGAAAGTACTATGATCTCCCTGGTTTTTTCCTAAAGTTCTCAAGACCTCAATACATCATGCCCAATGAGGAATTGGGTACTAGTAGTCATTGGGGGGGGGGGGGGAGTTTCAATGTAAGGTTTCAATTTACATACAAAAGGGTTAACTAATTGTCCCTAGGACTTAAAAATCAATTGGATGGACAATTTAGAAGTACCAGAAAATCTCAGAATGATTAAATACCTCCCTTTACATATAACTTGATAGCCTTGCCATGTGTTTATCTCTTGATTACAAGTACTGTGGCATACATTATACATATAGAGTATGCATACTCTTGGAAATGATATTGCTAGTTTTATAGCTTAAAAATAAGCTCTGAGATCTCTGAGTGGATGCAATCAAGGATCATTAGAGTATATTAAAGTATTAATACATCCAAAGAGGGATAAAATTACAATTATGAAATTTATCTATACCAAGTAGAGATTATGGTTAAATATAATTACTTTACCTTATTCCCAAAAGAATGAAACACATGGGGAACTTCTATATCAATATTTTGGACGCATCTGATTCCTCATAACTTAATTTAAATTTATATTTTATCTCCTTCTTGATAATATATATTATCAAGGTTTTCATACTATAATCAATACTCATGAAGACATACTTATAAATTATTATAAAATATTATGAAAATTTATTATAAAATTATAAAAAACTCTCTATTTCTTTATTCTTGACTCAATAGTGGGTTTAAAAAATGACTGTGGTGTCAGATAATGGAAGGTCAACCCAGTACTTAACAACTGTACTAAAAAGACATATGGGTTGTGCAGACATTTGGACAAGCACATTTGTCTTGTGGCTGACAGCTCTCATCTCACAATTGATATACTCATAACTTCATCAGTCTTATCATTTCATTTCTCTTACTTATTCAAATGGACCCTCAGCAAATCTCCCCCCACAAGTCCACAAAAATACAATTCACCAAAGCAAACATTGCCAAGGAACTCTACAAAAAACAATCCTGCCCCATCACCTTCCAAATGCTTATGTCAGCTCAAGAGAGCTGATCAACTAATCCTGGTAAACTGGCTCCGAATTCCCTCCAACTGTGACACTTTCTTTGGATCCAAAAATGAAACATAAATTGGCCAACCTCTATCCTCAAGGTTAATGATTATCTTGTGATGGAAAACAAACCCAAGAATAAAAAAAATTTAGGCTGGCTCTTTCATCAAAACAGATGAGAGAGAAATTCAACAATTATTGATCCAAGTAAAAAAAGGCCCACTCAATGCCAATCTCCACTGGATTTGGTATCAACAACTCCAATAAAACCCAGGGAATTAAATTGGTGGTTGTTAAGTTGGACTTGATTTGTCCTTTTTATATTCAAATGGAAAAAATATTTGGAAAGAAGGCCAACATCAAACATTTAGCTGAATTTGATTCCCAAAAATCTGATTCCGTTGATGCTGAGGACTTGGCTGTGGATTCTCAGCCTACTGATTATGATCCTGATGAAACCTTTGATTTTCCCCAATCTTATTCCAAGGTAGATATTCCAAAACAATCAGCTCCAACAATTTCGACATTGGCATTGATCAATCATTAAAAAACTCCCTGGGACCCCTAAATTACTTCTTTGGGTTGCTCTCTTCCTGGGATAGAAGAACTCAACAAATTTTCCAATGGGGAGAAAGTTATTCCAGTATCTCCATTAAAATCAACATATTTTCAAGTAAGGAACCAATTTCTTGTCTTTTCTTGTTAATCCCAACTGATTTAGAATTAAAAAAAAGGCTCATCCTTTTCTGAATGGCCAAATTCTCAAGCCAATGGGGCCTCCCAAATCACCTTTAAATAATAGTGATTAAGTTCAGAAACAAACCTCCTATGCCCAGGGAAAGCAAAAGGCCTGAAATTAAATCAGCATTGACCCCAAAAGTAATCAAAAGAGGAGTAACACTTCCAATTTTTTGGGCTTTGAAGATATCATAAAGAAGGATTATTTTAAATTCTAAAAGAAAAGGTGGGATTATCAACTGACTATTGATAGTAAAAAGCAGAAAAACAAGAGTTTGGCTCATCAACAAGAATTGGATGTCAAGTGGATATTGAAACAGGCTGAGTTTCAGTTTCAAAAATAGGAAAAGTAGATGGATTGAATGGCAAAGGAGAGGGAACAACTGGAAATGGAAAAAAATTAGGTTATTGGTAGCAGTAGAAAATTTAAGGAAATACAGCAGATCACTCAATTACTGGGCTTGTAAATATTTTTACTTAGATAAAAATTTTAAAAAGAAAAAAAAGTTATTTTTTGATTAAAACAAAATTTGAGGCTATTTTTAACCCCACCAATAAGCAAATATTCTTTATTTTATTTAGATTTTTTTTCCTTAGAGTATACTTTTTTGCTGTTCCAGTCCCTGAAAGTTTTCTGAGTTCTTTTGTTGATTTTCATGATATGGCCATTCTTGTATGGGTGGTAGTGTCCATGGCAGGAAAAGTACAGTGCTTTTACTTATTTGCAGCCCAAATAACTTTAAAAGTAAATTTGTGTTTGAAATCAATACCAAAACCCAAGTCAGGAAAAAGAGATTGGCCACCAGATACTTTATATTTGTTCATTGGATTTGTTTGTGGGCACCACCAGTAAAAAGGAATAGGAAGAAAAATTGCAGTTTTTAATATGTGGAGAGTTTTAGAATGAATCAGATGTGAAAGTAATGTGTGGGGAAAAGTCCAAAGGAGTACGCCATGATACAAATTCCAAAGAAGAGAAGTAGGGGATATGGTTTTCCACCATTCTTTCAAGGTATTATTCAAAGTCAAGTCTGGCTAATTTTTGAAAAATTTGGCCTAAAATTTGAGAGACCTTGTAAGAATCAAGATTCAGAAAAGCAAAATCTTGAGAGGAAGATTTAATAGCCTCTTCCTTCAAATTTTTTCCAAATAATTAAGGAGGGTGCATCAATTTTTTCCATCCAATCAACCATATTTTTCCACCCCAAGATCTTGAGGGACTGAAAGTGTTGAAAATTTTTTTTGCTTGGAGAAGGAAAGTGGCCAAAAAATTGATTGCCTTCTTATCTTTCTCAGAGAGTTCATTCAAAGTGAAAACCTTTATTATTGCAACAAGAGACTTGTGATCCAATCAATCATGAAAAAATACTTTTACAGAGGTGAAGAAATTGAGTTGTTTGATCTTCTGTTTGAATTTTTCAAAATCTTTGGGGTAGTGCTTTCAATTGTTCTTTTTCTTTTTGGAAATTATGGTGGGAAACAGATTCAAACACCATGAAAAAAAATGATCAATTGATTAAAAGTGAAATACTTGAGGACAAAGGGGCCCTTTTTGCTCTGGTATGTCATTTTTAATCAGTTTATCATTGTTTTTTCATGGTGAAAGGTTACATAGTTTGTCAAGACCACAAAACCTTTTTTTCAATCCCTTCCTCTGATACTCCCAAAGAGATTTCAGAATCTCTCTTTTGAGCCCTCTTTTGATGACAAGCAATATTCTTGCCACTTCTCTGTATGTTTTTCAAATCATCTCCTCCCATTCCCATAATTCAATTGGGCTGAGGATCAAGAAGGAATTCAATTCATTGAATAACATTTTGAGGGATTTAGGAGAATAATTTGTTGCTCCAAAAAAGGGCTGGTGTGGAAATAACTAGGGGTCAAATGTGGTGTTGCATTTCATAGAATAAAAAAAAATAGTGAAAATCATTTACAGACAACCTATAATGAAACCCAAACAAAAAAAAAATTTAAAAAAAAACCACCATTAGTCATCTTATAATCAAGGTGGATGATCAGCAAAAATTTAAAAGAAAAAATTATACCTGTCAATGATACTAACAACAAAAAAAAAGATGGTCATTTGTGTGATGATCATCAGTGAAACATGATGGGATGAAAAGAAAAAAAAAACTTATGTTGATACCAACAACAACAGTGAAAACTGAAACCAAAAAAAAAAATTGCATGAGTCAACCACACATACACACATACCAGACAATCAAACCAAAAAAAAAAAATAAAAAATAAAAAACATACTTGAAACCAAAAGGGGCCCCTAAAGAAAAAATATCACTCTCATGCATCAAAGAAATCAATTGCAAGGGGAAGGGGGAGGAGGAGGAGGAGGCACCATCAATTTCTTGATTGATTCACAATCAATCAATTGGGAGGGAGGGAGGGGAAGGGGGAGGAAAAGCAGGGGGAGGAGGAGGAGAACAATGCCAACACACAGGCAAATTGATTGATTGATTAGGAGGGGAAGGGCAAGGAGGAGGAGGAGGAGGAGGAGGAGGAGGAGGAGGAGGAGGAGGAGGAGGAGGAGGAGGAGGAGGAGGAGGAGGAGGAGGAGGAGGAGGAGGAGGTGGGGGAGGAGGAGGAGGAGGAGGAGGAGGAGGAGGGGGAGGAGGAGCAGGAGGAGGAGGAGGAAAAAGGCACTTGAATGAAATTGTAAATAAATTGATTAATCAAGCACTGAGTGGGTGAGTGTGATTGATGACTTGGTGATTTGGTGAGGTGGGTGGGTTTGGTGAGGCTGAGGAAGGAGCGGACCAGATGGTGGGTTGGTTTGGTGAATAAAGGAGTGGAACAGTGGTGAGTGAGTAGGGTAAGATGGATGTGTTCTAGTGATGAGGTGGAAGGGAGAGGTGGGTGGTGAGGTATGAGGTGGAGGTTTCTTTTGTTTTTTCTAAGTCCACAAAATAATAATAATAACAATAATAATCATAAAACCAAAAGTTAGCCTAGGATTCTTGGTTGAAAACCAAAAAAAAACTGTGATGTCATTTTTTACCTACTTCAAAACCAAATTTTACTCATCAAAGTGAGCTAGTCTGAGGGGTAGAATCAGCTCTCTCATGGCAGAAGATGCGGGGAAAGATGAGATGGGGATGACTTGAGGAGGATTGGGAATATTTTGATCAAATATTTTGTCCCATTCCTCTTTGAAGTTTGTCAAAAGGTTTTGAAGGATTGCACAAATGATAATAGAGGTTCCTCAGATCAAAAACTGGCTAAAACCCAGTTGAATAAACAAGAATATGATTAATAATAAATGAGAAAAGAATAGAGAAGAGAAAATACAAAAACAGAACAATGATTTGTGTCTTACCAGATAATTAAGTGCCTTTTTGCTGTATCTGTTGCAATCCAATGTAGCGTGGCTGCCACAAAGATTGAAATCAATTGGAGCTGTGGCAATCAATGATCAAATTGAACTTCAGAATGACTACTGGGTGCAGTAGTGCCAAATCTTTGTACAACCACCTTGTGCGCAATGTGCCTTGTTTTGGTGACTGCTGTGTGTCACACTTTTTTGCAAACCTCCTGGGCACTTGAGCGCCTGTCCAATCATAAAGAGCCTCCCCTTTCAGCCTTAAACCAAAAATCATGCTCACCCGCAGAAAAAAGAAAAAAAAACCTGCCATCAAGTCTGAATCAAAAAGGGGGTATATAAAAAGGGAAATACTAAATTCACGGCTCATTGAGTTGTGTAGAAAACTCTGTGCACAACTCTTTGAGCTGCGTACACAGATTAATGGGCCATGTGGCACCATACACAACTCAAATGAGCCATGTGGCATGCTACATGACCCAAATGGGCTGTGTGGAAAGATACACAACTGAAATGGGCCGTGTGGCATGCTACACATCCAATTTTAGTTGTGTGGCACGCTAAACAACTAAAATCAAGTTGTGTAGCCTCCACTAAATGATAAATAATGAATAATAAATTATAAATTATAAATAATAAATACTAAATAACAAATAATAAATAATAAACAATAGATAATAAAGGTTGATTTTAAATTCATGGCTCCAACCGTGTGGTAGTTGTGAAGGGCCCTAAACAGCTCAAATGAGTTGTGGGGGCCCAAAGACAACTACAAAGGGCTGTTTCAAACAAGCGCAACACCGGGGGGGTTGTGTAAGAGCCATGTAACACCCAGACACGGCTAATTTGAGCCATGTACCCCCGTACATGGCTCAAATCAGCCATGTTTGGGGGTGCACAACCCCCTGGCAGTTGTGCCAGAATTTTGGGCACCCCCTGGGCCACACTTGGGTTCTTTCAACCCAAATTTGGGATTAATGCATACTTTGTGGGACTGTTGTTCCACACCTAGCAATCCCAAAGAGACATTAAAGTGAAAACAAAGTGAAATTGAAGTGAAAACTGAAATCATAAATCATATG
Organism: Puccinia polysora; assembly: GCA_025617555.3. NCBI lineage: Eukaryota > Fungi > Basidiomycota > Pucciniomycetes > Pucciniales > Pucciniaceae > Puccinia > Puccinia polysora. Next base: position 14,170,985 of record CM062642.1, on the reverse strand, counting down.
AAATTCTTCAAAAAATTCTTTCTCAACTCAAAAGTGAGCAAACTTTGTTTGTTCAATTGTAAGTTGGATTGAATAATGAAGTATACCGTTGAATTTTTTTGCATGGGAACAGTGAGAAGCCCTCCTTCTTCTGAAATGGCTGCGTCAAAGGCCTACATTGATAGTTCCATCAACAAAGCTTTGGAAAAAGAAAAAAAGGATTTGGGTAATGAAACATTGGAAGCTGTTAAAATACATATGCACTTACACGTGTGCTACGTATAAGTGTAATCCAAATGGGATTCACATATGGACCTCTCCAGCCCATTGGACACTCACACGGACCATACGGACCTGTGTGGATGTCATGGATTTGGGGAAACTGGCCTCAAAACGCATGAAACAGGCCTATTGGTACACGGGCCCTAGCAGGCCCAGTGAGGTACATGGGAAAATACAGCCAGATGGGCTTGTATGGGAATAATTGGGCCCAAGGTTTATTTTGGACATACTTGGCCAGACGGGCTGGCCCGCCAAAGTATGTTTTACTTAGTTTTTGGGCTTGGGGGGGCCCATTGGGGCCGCCCCCATGTTGCAGCCCAGTTGGGACAGCCCCCATGTTGCAGCCCAGTTGGGGCTGCCGCCTGTGTTGCAGCCCGCTTGGGGCCCCTTTTTTTGCTTAAGGCCCATTTATGGGGCCCAACGACCCGCGCGGGGCCGTTGTAGGGGGCAGGGGGACTCAAAATGGAGCCCCCCCACCCCAGTTGCGGCTGCCACGGGGCTGGAGGCCCCGGCTCCTCCCCCTCCCCTTGCTTGCCATTGCAAGGAGGAGGGAGAGGGCTGGCTGGATGGAACTTGCCAGCAATGGGTCTTGGTGGGGGGGACTTGATCACCCCCCCACCAAAAGGGGTGGCTAGGCCGGTTGCATCAAGGCAACCGGCAGTGGGGGTGAATTGACCACCCCCCCACCATTGAAGGGGCGCTCTCCCCCCCCCCCCCCCCTTTACCAAGGGGGAGGAGCAACGGGCTGGAGGGGACCTGACAACCCCCCAGCCCACCTACCGTAGCAACACCCTGGGGTTATCAACCCCCAGGGCCCCTGGTAGGGGGATTTGACTGCCCCCTCCAGGGATCTGTGAGAAAGAGGGGGGGGGACAGCATGTCTGCTGGTCACTCCCCCCCCCAAGTGTGTCAGAGACCGGACCCAGGTGTGTCCTGGGTCCCTCCTGGCCAATTGTATGGCCAGGGGCTGGTTTCATGAGGCAACCAGCCAGCATGTGAGGCAACAGGCGGCTTGTAATAGACAACCGGCCAGGGTTTTGAACAGCTAAGGGGCTGGTTCAGACCCATTGAGGTGGAAAAACCAGAAATAACCGGAATAGGCTGGTTGTAAGGGTACAGGGACTGATGCCATGTGGGCTGATGTAGCCCAAACCAAGTAACAAGGCCTGTAGAGCCTGTAGAGCTCTTTTAATGCGGAAAATTTGCCTTTTGGCTTGTTGTATCATGGGCTCACAAAAGAGGCCAATCTTTTGTACTTAAGGAGCTCTTCTCCCTGCTGTTTTCCATCATTCATTCATCATCCAATTGAATTCATCACCAATATCATCCAACGTATTGCCCCATTGTGAGAGCCCATCAGCAATTATTGACACAAGGTTTCCAGCATTTCTTTTCCTTTAAATACTGCTCATTTTCCTAAGCTAATTTCTGGCCATAATTATAACACATTATCAGTACCAAAATCATCATTACTTCCAGGCCATCTAGACCCTTGTACCTTACTCTGGAGAACCTCAAAGACCTCAAGTTTTCCAAGAAGATTTCCTATATCTCTGATTTTAGCTCCACCAAGATAGTTCTGAACAGTCAGAATTATAATGATTGGGCTGTCCTTATGGATAGTGAGCTGGATAACATCTGTTTTGGGGAGATAATGGATGCAGATGACACTTTGATCAGTTCAGAAGTGGAGAAAAAGTCTTATCATCTCATCCTTAGGCATCTTGATGAGAATCATTTGACATGGGTTGCCAATACTCTTAGGGAAGATGAGAGAAGGAGGGGCAGAATCCTTTGGAATTTGCTTAAGTCCAAGTATGCTTGTGATTCTGTTCACCAGAAGGGTATAGATTTCAATAAACTGTTTAAGTTACAATATTTGAATTGTAAACAGTTTTTTTGCAGAGACTAGGTCTAGCATAGCCAAGTTTAAGTCATCAGGACTTAACATGGATCCTGAGTGTTTGTCACTCTTAATCCTTCAGAAGCTACCAAAGGAGTTTGATTCTTTAGTAAGAATTATTTCTCAATTGGATCCTCTTCCTGGGGAGGAGGATCTTCTGAAAAGGATTGAAAAGGATGATCTTCATTTCAAGATGAAGGGGGGTTCTGGAACAGCCCTTGTTGGAAAGACTGGAAAAGCTTGCAAGAAAGAAAAAAAGGCTTTGTCCAAGGTCTTATGCTACAATTGTCAGAATAAGGGGAATTATGCTAAGGATTGCAAGGAGGCCAAGAAGAGGAAGAAGTCCAAACAAAATGACAAGGAGGTCAATCTCACTACTGAAAAAATTGCAATGGTGGAGTTTGATGGTCCAATGGAAATGGTTGTTGGGGAATAAGGTCCCAAAAAAAAGGCCAAAATTGATGAGGATCAAGAAATGGAATTTATTGATTATGAAGTGAGTAATGTCAAAATCAAAGATGAGAACTTATCAGTGACTGATAAAGATTCTTTCCTATTAGGAGGATTGAAGGAGGATGTTCTTGTTTTGATTGATTCTGGCTGTACAGATAACATGTTCTTTGAACCAAATTCATTTTCAAATCTTAATGATTATGATGGAGTTGTAAATATTGGTCAGAAAGGCAGAAAAATTAAGATTAAAGGAATTGGAAAAGTTATTCTTGCAAATCACTTGGGTTTCAAAATTTCTTTTGAGAAAGTGTTCTATATACCAGAGTTGCCTCATAAACTTGTGTCCCTTGGAGTGTTGTGGAAAAAAGGTTTACAGATTTGTTATCTTAAAGAAGATAGGTTTGTTATTGATATGAATAAGAGAACTGTTCTTAGTGGACAGGTTTGAAACAAGATTTTGTGTGCAAGCTTGTTCAAAATATCAGCTTTGAGCACTGTTGCTCACTATAGAAGTGGCCATAAGGTAAAGGACAGCAACTGTGAGAGTTGTACCTTGGGGGCTAAGACTAGAAATGTGTTCTCAAAGAGTAAATATTGCACTGATGTTCCTGAAGAGAAATTTTCCATTGATTTGTCAGGGCCATTCACACTGGAGTCCCTTGGTGGGGCAAGATACTTCATGAATTTAGTTGATACTGCAACTGATTATGTTTGGGTTAAACCGATTTGATCTAAGGATCAGACCACAGAGGAGTTTTCTGTAATCTTCAAAGTATGGAAACAGAATGGTCTAATGAAAGAGACAAAGAGGGTTATCACCAATGGAGGTGGTGAATTTGTGAGTAAAGAGTTTGAGAGGTTATTGAAAGATTATGGTATCATTCATATAGTCACTACTACAAGTACTCCACAAAATAATGGAATAGTTGAGAGAATGAATAGGAATTTACTGGACAAGGTCAGAACTATTATGTCTCAATCTGGTCTACCAAAGTTCTTATGGGCTGAGTTGATGTGTACAGTCTGTCTGTTGCACAACATTGTAAGTGTTAATGGGAAGAGTCCTCATTATCAGTTTTGGAAGTTGTACCCCAAAACATCACACCTAAGAACAATTGGTTTCTTGTTTTATTATAGTGTCCACAATAATGAGATGGTCAGAAAATTAGACCCTAGAGCCAGAACAGGGGCACTTGTAGGCTATGATTTAATAAGTAAATTTTATAAGATCTATTGTCCAGGAATAAGAAAGGTTATCCGTAGTAGGGATGTAAAATTTGATGAAAGTACCTTTCCACTCAAAAGGAGTGAAGATGTTGTTGTGAAAAAGTCACAGAAAGAAATAGAATTAGCACCTATTTCACCAGCAAAGGCTGAGGAACATGTGGTTCCAGAAGATGAAGAGATGGCAGACGTGCCACTAGAGGGTTTAATGTCCGCTTCAGGGGAGTCCGTTAATTTGGAAACTGATGAGCCTCTACCTCCAGTTAGAAGGAGTGGTAGGATTAGACTACCAGTTGACAGGTACGGGGAATGGAAGTCCCATTATGATGCGGCAGGATATGAGGAAGATACATTTCAGGAACAGTGTATGCTCAATGAAGTCCTGGAGTTGAGTTCAGAAATGGGTAACAGGGTTAGCCCAAATAGCTTTGGCCAAGCTATGAATTCTGATGAGAGAGCCAACTGGAAGAGTGCTGTTTTTGAGGAATTTGATTCTATAGAAAATAATAGTGTCTTTTAAGTGGTTAAGCGGGATTCTGTTCCAAAAGGAAAGACCATTGTGGGGTCTAGATTGGTGTTGAACAAGAATTTTGACACAAATGAAGTTTTAAAAAGATTCAAAGCTAGATGCGTTGCACAGGGCTTAAAGCAGAGAGAGGGTATTGATTACCAAGAAAATTTCTCACCAACTGGAAGGCTGTCCACCTTCAGGTACATCATTGCTCTGGCAGTGGAGTTGGGTGAAGAAATCAGACAAGCTGATTTTGTAACAGCATACTTGAATGCAAAACTTGGAGAGGAGGAGACTGTTTATATGTCAATCCCTGATAGTTTTTGTGAATGTTTAGTAGAGACTAAACCAGAAACCATGAAGAAAATCTGTGTTAGAAGTTTTCTTTCAGCAGATAAAGGGGAATATGTCCTCAACATGTGTAGATCCCTTTATAGATTGAAGCAAGCAGCTAGGTTGTGGTATAATACCATGAGTGAGAAACTGATACAGATTGGTTTCAAGACGTCTGAGGCCAACCCTTGTCTTTTTTTAGGAAAGGATGCAATTTTTTTTGTATGGGTTGATGACATTATCACTATTGGGAATGGTAAAGAGAGAGTCATGGAGACACTCAAAAAGGAGTTCAAGATAAAAGATCTTGGTCTGGCGCAACAGGTGCTAGGAATGAAAGTCAGTAAGAGAAAGAATGGTATTAAGTTAGACCAGAGCCACTACTCAGCAGCTCTTCTTAAGCAATATGGCTTAGAAGATGCAAAGGAGTTTGGTACTCCCATGCATTCAAACATTCATTTAGAGAAGTCTACAGATGAGGAGTATCTTGAGTTAGTTCAACCTGGGAACAACTACAGGTCAGCTATTCGATTGCTTAATTATTTGGGGGAGTGTACAAAGCCCAATATTGCTTTTGAAATTGGTGTCTTGTTGCAACACTTAGAGAAGCCAAGCATGAGGCATTGGTCAGCTTTAAGAGAGTTATGAGGTATCTTAAAGGAACACACAGTATGGGACTTTTGTTTACAAAGTAAGCAAACTTTGATTTGGTTGGTTATTCCAATGCAAGTTGGGCAGATGGTAACACTAGGGAATCAACAAGTGGTTTTGTATTCTTCTTAGGTAAGAATCTGGTGCCATGGATGTCCAAGAAGGTATTGGCAATAAGTCTTTAATCAACAGAGGCTGAGTATAGAGCTTACTTAGCAGCTTCACAGGAAGAAAAATGGTTTAGAAAAGTCTTAGAGGATACACATAAGCCACAAGGGTTTGCGTTGTTGTATTCTGATAACCAGAGTGCCATTGCGTTGGCGCAAAAACAAGTGTTACATTCAAGAACAAAACATATTGATGTTCACTATAACTATATTTGCAATGCAGTTAACTGCAAGGAGATTGTGTTGAGGTACATGCCCACTGGAGCAATGATTGTGGATATCTTGACTAAGGCTTTAGATAGGAACAAGCATCAAGGCTTTGTGACTAACATGCGGATGTCACCCCTTTTGGATTAAGGGGGTGTGTTAAAATATTTATGCACTTACGCGTGTGCTACGTATAAGTGTAATCCAAATGGGATGCACATATGGACCTCTCCTGCCCATTGGACACTCACACGGACCATACGGGCCTGTGTGGATGTCATGGATTTGGGGAAACTGGCATCAAAATGCGTGAAACAGGCCTATTGGTACACGGGCCCTAACGGGCCCAGTGAGGTATATGGGCAAATACAGCCAGATGAGCTTTGATGGGCATAATTGGGCCCAAGGTTTATTTTGGACATACTTGGCCAGGCGGGCTGGCCCGCCAAAGTATGTTTTACTTAGTTTTTGGGCTTGGGGCCGCCGCCCATGTTGCAGCCCAGTTGGGGCTGCCACCTGTGTTGCAACCCGCTTGGGGCCGCTGTTCTTGCTTACGGCCCATTTATGGGGCCCAACGGCCTGAGCAGGGCCATCGTAGGGGGCAGGGGGACTCAAAATGGAGCCCCCCCACCCCGGTCCCGGCTGCCACGGGGCTGGAGGCCCCCAATCCTCCGCCTCCCCTTGCTCGCCATTGCAAGGAGGAGGGAGAGGGCTGGCTGGATGGAACCAGACAGCAACCGGTCATGATGGGGGGGACTTGATCACCCCCCCACCAAAAGGGGTGGCTAGGCCGGTTGCATTGAGGTGACTGGCGGTGGGGGGGGGGGAATTGACCACCCCCCCACCATTGAAGGGGTGCTCTCCCCCCCCCCTTTACCAAGGGGGAGGAGCAACATGCTGGAGGGGACCTGACCACCCCCCAGCCCACCTACCGTAGCAACGCCCTGGGGGTATCAACCCCCAGGGCCCCTGGTAGGGGGATTTGACTGCCCCCTCCAGGTATCTGTGAGAAAGAGGGGGGGGGGGACAGCATGTCGGCTGGTCACCCCCCCCCCCAAGTGTGTCAGAGACCAGACCAAGGTGTGTCCTGGGTCCCTCCTGGCCATTTGTATGACCAGGGGCTGGTTGCATGAGGCAACCAGCCAGAATGTGAGGTAACAGGCTGGTTGTAATAGACAACCGGCCAGGGTTTTGAACAGCTAAGGGGCTGTTTCAGCCCCATTGAGGTGGAAAAACCAGAAATAACCGGAATAGGCTGGTTGTAAGGGTACAGGGACTGATGCCATGTGGGCTGATGTAGCCCAAACCAAGTAACAAGGCCTGTAGAGCCTGTAGAGCTCTTTTGGGGCGGAAAATTTGCCTTTTGATTTGTTGTATCATGGGCTCACAAGAGGCCAATCTTTTGTACTTAAGGAGCTCTTCTCCCTGCTGTTTTGCATCATTCATTCATCATCCAATTGAATTCATGACCAATATCATCCAACGTATTGCCCCATTGTGAGAGCCCATCAGCAATTATTGACACAAGGTGTCCACCATTTCTTTTGCTTTAAATACTTCTCATTTTCCTAAGCTAATTGCTGGCCATAATTATAACAGAAGCCCCAATTGCATCCTCATAAAGGGTGAAAATTGAGGAAAAAAATTTTTCACAGTGGGATTTGACCTCTGGTTGTTAGTGAAATTTTATGTTACTTCATCTTTGCCTAATTTAATTGGATTGAAACTGATGGAGTGCATGCCATCAATATAACTATGTAACTATGGCAGATCCACTCGACCCACCTCCCTTGAGAGCTTTTCCTACTAGGGAAGAGGCACAAAACTATTTTCAAACATGGGCAATGAAGCATGGTTATGCTTTAACAGTTTTCAACTTGAAGCATGACCAATATGTGGATTTAGCCTGTGATAGACATGGTTTCTATTCAGGAAATCTTCTTACCAAACTGTCTAGAAAAACTCACACAAGGAAGGCTGAGTGAAAGTTTTTAATCCATGCAAGTCACACAAAGGCAGACCCCTTGTGGCGCCCCTCCTACAAAGAAACCCAACATAACCATCAACCACCTGAAAATCCCTCTGTGCATCTTCAACTGAGGAGAATCTTGGGGGTGGCCTTAGACAACCTAGTAGAAGGCATGAATGATGGGCTCAATACTTTACAACTGAAGAGAAAATTGAGAAATATTGATGGGGGGGATTATGTTGATGACAAAACAATCTATAACATTAAGCAGAAGGTAACATTTCCAGAACTAAAGCAAAAAAGTGTTATGGAGGTACACTATGAACAGCTTGAAGACACAAGTTGGATTCACCGGTCAAAGTTCAGCGGAGACCCTGTACTTAGCAGATCCATAGGGAGTAAAGCTTTCAAAACAATTCCATCATATTGCTATGTTGGATTGTACTTATAAGAAAAATAAGTACAAAACCCAACTATTGCATGTTGAAGGAATGGCAGCCAATTGGAAAACTTTCACAAAAGCTCTTGTTTTTATAACAGAAGAAAAGTTTGAGTTCTACAGTTGGTCTGTAAATGCATTAAAGGAGTTGGATTATGATCCTGAGAGACTTCCAAAAGTCTTTTTGACGGACCGTGAAAAGGCTCTGATTTGTGCTATTGAATCTACTTTCCCTGAGTCATCAAGACAATGTTTCACTTGGCACTTGTCTAAAAAAATACAAGCAAAATGTAAAGTGCACTTTTTTAATGAAGTTGAAGGATGTAAAAGCTTTATGAATCTGTGGGCAAAGTATGGGGCCTCAAAGACCAAGGAGGAGGCAGAGGTCAATGATGCGGAACTCAGAGTAGGTCCAAATCACTGCTTCTTATTCTTCATAGTTTTGGGTTCTGACCTTTTGACTTGTATGGTGTTTCTTGAAAGACTATGAGGATGTACTCGAGTATATGGAAATTAACATTTTCCCTATCAAAGAGAGTTTTGTAACAGCATGGACTTGTATAAACCCAGATTTTGGAAACAAAACAACATCTTGGGTTGAAGGGGCCCATGCAACTCTCAAACAATTCCTTGCAAACTCTTTGGGAAACCTGTTGGATGTTTGGAAAAGCCTTGATGGAACAGTTTTGAATCAAATTAAATCAGTTCATGCATCACTTTATAACTCTCAAATTAAGTTAGGGATAGTTCTTCCTCCTGAACTGTAACCATTGGCTTACAAATTGTCTTTGGAGGCAATTCATCTTATTAGGGAATAATTTGAGAATTTCAAATGTGATCATGATGGAAAATTCTTCACCAAGTCATATTTAAAGACTATGGGTTTTCCCTGTTCCCACCAAATAGGTGACCATCTAGCATTCAGAGGATCCATGGTACCCACAGATGTTCATCCTCAGTGAAGGTTGGACTATGAACCTTGCAGTTCTAGTTCTGTAAGTTGGCTTAATTTGGATTGTTCAAGTTGGAGTGTTCAAATCACTATGTGATTGATGCTTTTTGATTAATGATTCTTAACTCACTAATGGTTTATCCTTTTGAGTTTTTCAAGTGCAATGTCAAAGAAATGCTAAGCATTCCTCAGTTACATAAAAAATTGAATGCAATGATCTTGGAATCTCAAGATCATGAGCAAAGCAGACTATTGAAGTATATCATTCAGAAGCTTAAAAAATATCAATTGAAGTCAAGACTTGAACCTAAAGTCTTACAATCAAGTAGGGGCAAGCCAAAATTGACAGATAAGCGGCAAGAACCATCTCAGTTTGAGCATTTTGAAAAACAACTCAAGGGGGAAAAAAGGACTAGAAGGGCTCCTAACAAGAAAAGAAGAAAGATCATAAGTCTTTTCTTTTGGGATATTTTCATTTTTTTTGGTTTAATGAACTTAGTTACTAACTAATGATGAATTTTTAGTCAAAGTTGGCAGAATCTGAATCTTAATTTCATAGTGCAGAGGAAGAGAGTGAAAGTGAATCAGGATCCCTTAATTTGGACTCATAATCCTCTTCAGAGGAAGGGAATGTGCAGAAAAGCTCAACCAGAAGCTCATCTTTGGTGAGTAGTTGTTTAATTGATCTAATCAAAGAAATGAATAATAAGTTAGTTTTCATGATAGGAACCAAGCGTGAAATACCTCCATCAAATACCCAAGAAATTCCATAAGTTCTTGGGTGAGGTTTAGGATACAATTGGAGATGGGAATTGCAGATCTAGAGTCATTGCTAAAACTCTTGGTTATGAAGAACATGGTTGGTTTAAAGTTAGGAAGTAAATGACTGAAAAATTAGAGAAACATAAAGCATGCTACATTAAGATGCTTGGTGGTGCAAAGGAGGTTTAAAAGATTAAACAACGACTTGATGTTGAAGACATCAATGAAAAGATTCCCTCCTCAAAATGGCTGGCTAAATTAGATATGGGTCAAATCATAGCAGACACATATTCCAGACCTATATGTTTCATTTCATTGGAGTCATGTGATAATTATACTAAAATGAAAAATGGTTTTACTGATCAATCAGATCCAATTTTCATTTCCTTTGTAAACAATAACCATTGGGTTCTATTAGTAATTGAGGGAGAAATGGTTCCAATCCCGCCCATTGTAGCAAAACCACGTTCCTTGATTTCTAAAAAAGGCTCTGGTTGGGTTGATCATCTAAAAGATCACCCGCAAATGTATTCTAGATTATAGAGATTATAGAATATGACTTCATTTCATCATTGGGTTTCATATAAATTGTAATTCTAATGCAGCTAAAGAGTTCTATTAATATAAAGGGTTATCACATTTTGAACATCATTATGTTGAGTGTTTTGATTTAACATCATTATATTGAGTGTTTTGAATGAGAGTTTAATGGTAAGTCAGTTCAACTTGTGTTGGGCTTATTCCATCACAAGCTTAACTTATGTTGAGCTTGGGATGGGATCAGCTTAACAAAAGTTGAACTTGTTTTTTCTGGTGTTTTTACTTTAGGGCTGGTCAGAAGACTTGTATTTTTTTGGGCACTTTTACTTTAGGTCTGGTCAAAAGGCTTCTTTAATTTTTTGGGCACTTTTACTTTTGGGCTAGTCAAGTTGAAATTACTTTAGGGCTTGTCAAGTTAGTTGTATTTTTTTTGGTGTTTTTACTTTAAGGCTTTTCAAGTTACTTGTCCTTTTTTTGGTGTTTTTACTTTAGGGCTAGTCCAGTTACTTGTGTTTTTTTGGGTCTTTTTACTTTAGGGCTAGTCCATTGGATAGTACAAGTTTTTTTTTTTTGATTTTGATTTATTGATTTATTAATTTTTTTTTTAACCAAAAATTGAACATTTTTTGATTTTTTGGTTGATTTCTGTTTTTTTGGAAGTTTTATTTAGTTTATGGGTTGTTTTAGCACATTTTTCCTTTTTTTTTTTTTTTGCTCACCGCGGTCTGGTGCCGCTTGGGATGCCACACGACTACATTTGAGCCGTGTAAAACTCCACATGGCTTGAATGTAGTCATGTGGAAGTCCACACGGCCGCGGACCAGGCTGGGTGGGCCGCACAACTCCTTGAGCCGTGGGGGGTGGTACATGGCTCAGATTGGACCATGTGGCATGCCACATGGCTCTTTTTAAACCGTTTGCATGGCTCAATGAGACGTGAATTTAACATTACCCAATAATAAATAATAAATTATAAATTATAAGGAGTATTTTATGGGCCCTTCACAACTCCCACAGGTTGTGTGGGACCCTACACGACTCCCACATGTTGTGTGGGACCCTACACGACTCCCACATGTTGTGTGGGACCCTAAACGACTCCCAAAGGTTGTGTGGGACCCTACACGACTCCCACAGGTTGTGTGGGGTCCTACACAACCCACACAGGCAGTGTGGGGCCCTACACGGCTCCCACACAACTAAAGCCATGAATTTAACATTAACCATATAAAAAATAATACAAAAAAAGATATATAAAAAAGGAACAAATAAAAATGTATAAATTAGGATCCTAAGCAAGAGCCTAAACTTTTAAATCAATCAATAAAAAATAAATAAATAAAAAGGCTCCTAAGCAAGAGCCTAAACTGCTAAATCTATCATTAAAAATATCAATGAGACAAAAAAAGCTCCTGAGAAAGAGCCTCAACTGCAAATAAAAAAAATAAACAATATATATGTAAAAAATAATGATGAGGTAATAAAATAAATAAGTATATCTATAAATTCTTCAAGGAGATTATTACTTTAAAAAGAATTCAAATCAAAGAGAACATAGGATACTGGAAAGAAAGGAGGAACTGAAGACATCAAGACTGTTTTAAATCCATGCTGGACCCAATTTATTATCTCAAGATGTGTCAAGGTAAAAAGAAAAAGGGATCAATTGATCTTCATCTAGAACTCTTTTAATGAAGACATTATAGGGGATATAAAAGGAAAATTTATCTATAAAGTTGAATAGATGCAAACAGGGTGTCAAGGCTTAAAATTAAAGAAAAGATTAGGAAGAATCTTGCTTTTGAAATGAAAGACCATAGTATATGGAGAAGGGAAAAGAAGATTGAAAGCTACAAGGAATCAGAAAAAAAGAGAAAAGAAATGCCAAAACCTGTCTTTATGCAAAAGAAACCTGCTATAAGTCAACAAAAAAAGGAAGAATGGAAAGGATTTAATTATACCTTTACTTGGTACATGGCTGCACTCAAGAATGAATGAAGAAGGAAAATTTTGAAGATAAATTATCAAGATTGAAACAGAACCAACTGGAAAACTGGGAATTCATCAAATCTATGTTTTTTACTGTTATTATTATTTAATTTATTTAGTCAAAAAGAATGGGGAGTCTGATTCCTACAGTTAAGGACTGCTGTGGACAGAATTAAGTTTGGGGAGGATTTGTTAGACCAAAAATTACCTTTAGCCATCAGAATCAATTTTTTAGTATAAATATAACCTCAATCCTAAAATCAACCTCAGTAATGGATTATAAACCAAAAATAACCTATAGGCACCCAGTCAAACTACCCCTCTATCTCTCATGGTTTAGAACACACAGTCAAAATCAATTATGGCCAGCCCATGTACCAACTCAGGTATCACAACCAGCAAAAGGGAATATTGATATGCTTTTAAATTTCCTAAATTCATACCATTAAAATATAACCACAACCAAACATACCACCAATCACCTCACCTGTATACTCAGCACCATAAGCAAGACCATGTGTAACCAAACAAACCAAGATACAAGGCACCACAGTACCACACAGAAATATATGCAGGCAGCTAGGACCATGTAGTAACAAACAATCCACCAGTACAAGTCACCACAGGGCTACCCACAAATATATGCAGGCATTCTGGACCATGTGTATCCAAACAAACCACCAGTAAAAGGCCCACCACAGAAATACCTAGCAATATATGCAGGCATTCTGTACCATGTGATACCAAAAAACTCACCAGTAAAAGTACCACAGGGCTCCCCAGAAATATATGCAGGAATCCAGAATCATGTAGTACCAAACAAACACAGAACCACACAGCAATTTATGTAGTCAGAAGGATGTGATACCAAAGAAACCCCAGTAAAAGTTCACCCTAGGGCTTCCCAACAATTTACGCAGGCATCCAAGAACATTTAGTACCAAAAAACCCACCAGTACAAGCCCACCACAGGCTATCCAGCAATATATGCACTCAGTCAAGACCATGCAGTACAAAACAAAACCACCTGTAGTGCACAGAAATACATGAAGGTAGAAGCAAGCAGTATCAGAAAAACCACCAGTGTTGCACAGCAATACATGTAGGTAGAATTAAGTAGCACCAAACCAACCACCAGTACTGCACAGGAATATATTTCATCTGCACTAAACAGATATTTATGCAGGGCTATTCATGCATGAAACCCCTGTGCAATTTTTCCAAACAGCAGAAACACCTCATGTAACTGTACAAACGTTTTCCCAACCAGCAGTAATGCCTCATGTAACTCTAAAATATTTTTCCAAATGGCATAAATACATCATGAAAATGTATCTCACTGTTCCTCACCAGAACAGGGGGAGCCTCAGTGGAAGCCTTGATCACCCCTGGGGGCAGCATTTTTTATTTAAGGAGGGCCTCTCTGCCCTATCCACCATGCCCCCACCACTCATCTCCCACATCCAACTAATCACCATCATCATCCATTCACCACCCAAGAGTCTGTGGTCCTACCCAGATAAAAAAAAGAGATCAGTAGTTTACCAATAAAATAAAAAAGGAAAGGAAATAAAAAACAATTTTATAGCCTCGTCAACCCTTAAAAAAACCCCATTAGGTTCTTTGAATAAGGGTTCTTCTGTGACCTAAACTATTCAGAACAAAATTAAAGAAAAACACCCATCACTCAGTAAAAAAACCCTTACAAACAAAGAGAGCCCAACAAAAGGGAATTAACAACCTTTTCTTCTACCCAGCCCCCTGTGGTTAAACCAATCCTTGGGTTCTCTCCTGAACCATCCATTTGATAAAACCCTTGAACCCTTTAAAAATTTGGGTATTGTTTAATATCACACATATCTGATCAACCACTAACCAACAACTCATTAAATCTGGTCCATCTTCCAACATCCCCACCAAGAAAAGTTAATAAATAATCTAGTTCTTATCTGAGACCTATTTTAAGTCTCAAAGAAACCAGCCATTAATTTTAAAAAAATTATTGTGCAGAATTACTATAGTACTAGAAGGGCAGGCAATTCAGAACCAGATTTTAATAATACTCTAAAGGAGTAGAATTAATAATACATTCCACTTCAAGGACTGCCAGCAATCTGTTTGCTACATTATTTATATAATCCCACAGGAGTCTCTACATAGTCACCACTCCAGTGATTATATCTTGGGACAATGAAAATTCAAGAATGTTTGGAGATTTTAGAATGCTTAAAAACTATACACAAGCTGACTAATATTGTATACCAAGGATTGACCATGCTCTCCATAATTTTTCAAAGGCTAAGTTTATCACCACCATGGACATGCTAAAATGATTCCATCAAATCCCTATCAGACCTAATAGCAGGAAATTTATGAGGATCACATGACAATTAGGGATATATGAATATCTAAGGATGCCCTTTGGGATAAAAAGAACTCCTCCCCACTTCCAAAGATTGATGGATACAGCACTAGGCCAGTTTATCAGACAAGGTTGGATGATGTTATATATTGATGATGTAATTATTCACTCTGATTATTGGACTACTCATATGGAAAAAGTAAGGCTAGTCCTAAAAACCATATCTGTTGTAGGTCTGAAAGTATCCATGAAGAAGTGTAAATTTTGATATAGAGAATCTAAGACTTGAGGAAAAATAGTCTCCGTTCTAACTATTACAGCTTACCAAAGAAAAATTGCTGCTTTCATTAACAGAATAATGCCTGAGAAAAAGACTGAAATCTTGTCTTTCATTAGCTTCTGCAGTTACTACCAGAAGTACCCACCTAAGTTTGCCCTACTGACCAAGTGTTTGTATGAAATCTGCAACAAAAAAACCCTTTTTGAAATTATCCATGAAAGGTTAAAGAAATATGAGGATCTCAAGACAGCCATGACTACAGCTTCTTTGCTGATCCAACCTGATTACACAAAAACTTTCAGTCTATATATAGATGCTAGTATGGAAGGCGTAGGAGCTGCTTTACACCAAAAAGTGGTAGAAAATGAAAAACCAGTGGACAAACCCATCCTCTTCATTACCAGACAAGTCAATTATAATGAAAATAGATATGTTTCTAGCCAAATGGAATGTCTTGATCTAGTCTTGGAATTAGAAAAAATCCATTACTACCTAGAAGGTACTAAATGTGCAGTAATCACTGACTGTAATGCGTTAGAAATTTTATGAAAATGAAGAATCCCAGCAGAAAAATTTTACAATGGGAGCTAGCTATTGAAAAATACAGAGGACAAATGAACCTAGTCCACCAAGCAAGAACTAAGCAACAGAATTCTGACATCATGAGTAGGAATGCTTTACCCAATGACACTAGAAATCCTGCTCATGATCCAGAAGATCATGATATCTTTCCTATACTCAACATAGATATGCTTGATCTTGAAGCCCCAATAATGGGGATACATATTTTTGAATTGGAAAAATCACCGTTTAATTCTATCAGAGAAACTTACAAAACTGACATGAAAACACTAGTTTCCATTATGGAAAGCACTAATCCTCCTGCTGAACTGATCAACAGCTTACCTTAAACATTAATGAAATCTTATAAATCTGGAAGATTCACCTTATGGGATGTTTGGATATACTATAGACATCAACAATATAGTTTACTAGTCTTAAATAATGAGGAGCACATCAAACACATCCTAGCTGAATGTCATTATAACTGCTCCTCTGATCACTTATCTTCTGAAAGGACCCTGGAAAAGTGTAAAAAAACAGCTTGGTTTATTAAATGGAGAGAATTGATCATCAAACAAATTTCTAGCTGTGAAACTTTCCAAAATTCTAACAGGACCACTGGTAAAAGGTTTTTCATTTTTGAAAATATTGCTGAACCCAGACACAGATGGGAAATCATCAAAATGGAATTTTTAACAGGATTTCCCCCTGGAGGAGCTTATTCTTAAAACTAAGTCCTATAAATAGTATACAGATTTACCAAGAAAGCTCAATTCTTTCCTAACCACAAAGAGGATAAAGCTATGGAAGTGTCACTTCTTTTCTGGAACTGAATCATTGCAGGGGTAGGATTCCCAAAGATCATTATAAGTGACAGGGACCCCAAGTTCACTTCTGAATTCTGGAGAATCCTTCATGATATGCTAGGAACTACCTTAGCCTTCTCCACAGCTTATAATACCTAAACCAATGAGTTAGCTGAAAGAATCATCTAGACTCTAGAAGACATGCTCAGGAAATTCTGCTGCTTTGGACTGGAATATAGAAGAAACAAAGATGTATACTTCCATGAATGGGTCAGCCACTTACCTGCCTTAGAAATTTCTTACAAAAGCATTAAACATTCTAGCAAAAAGTAAGTTCCCTAAATCCTAGAGAGAGGATGGATAACTACGTTACCCAAGGACAAACTTAACAAGAACATGGCTAGTATACATCTTAAATCAATATATTTCAAGAAAATCATAGACATGGCCAATAAACATGCTTCTAAATGTGTTAAAAGTGCTTTTGAGTAAAACCAACAGAGATCAGACAGAAAACATAAAGAACCTAACTTCAAAATTGGATACCAAGTATCAATCTCAACTACTAACTTCAATAACTTATCACTTACCAGAAACCTGATACCTGCCTTTGTGGAACCATTCATCATCAAAGAACTTCATGGGGAAAACGCTTTAGAAGTAATTCTAAGTGATGAACTAGCCAGGAAAAACCAAGTATTTCCGATAATCCTGATCATAAATTTCCACCCCAGGGGAGGAGATAAAGTCCCTTCACCAGAAATACCTATGGAAGCTGAATCCGACAAAGGAAAAGGAAAATTAAGCAAGATTCTTAAAGCCAGAAAGAAAGGATCAATGGAAAAGATATCAGACTTTAACTAGTAAGATATAAGGGAGATTCAGCAGAAGTAGAAGAATGGCTTCCAGAAAATAACATTGCAGATAGACCTATACACCTGAGAAATTACAGATTGAATAATAGACACTAGGCCCTAAATTTTTTTTCAGATACAGATATATCTTGGAGTGGGGGAATTTCAGCTTGCTGCCTGTACAGAGAAACTTTTCAAAGTATATAAAATGAGACAAAAAACATAAAAAAAATTAAAACTAAAAGAAGGAGTGGGAAATATTGAAGTATTATTAAACATTTTGATTCCCCATCCAAAATAAGGTGGGGTCACTAACTGACCTCATGATGGAATTCTGACTCCTTATATTTCTAGATAAGTTAATAAGAAAATGGCCCAAAAATGTAAAACCACTACAAGTGATTTTTTGGCCATTTTAATAATTTACTTGTATTTTCACGTGCAGATTTCACAACAAAAATTCAGTCAGAATTTGGGTGTTGTGTGTAGTTTAGGAGTTATGGCCAGTCTGTATTTTGTCACAATTCCCGCGCATAGACCCGCATCCATAAAATGTAGGCTGTGCGCCTCTGACGAAAAAAACTGCAGAAAATTTAATCCTTCCTGTAGCTGTCAAGCACGCGCGCATCAAAACTTCCACAACAAATTCTTTCAACAAGGTACCATAGGAAACTGCTACAACCCATATGCATGTGTCATGAATATGTAATAATTGAACAGATAGATAGAGGATGTTTTGAAAACTAAGAAAGTTAAATAACAACATATAAAATTCAACCATAAAGTAGAAAAATTAAATAAAACAGTAATAAAGGTTATCACAAAAATGACATTAACAAAGCTTTATGGAACACAAGAATCCCCAAGGAGTTCACATAAAATTTTTTGAAAGTTACCAAAATTATCAGGAAATGAAAGAGCATCTCCTAATTTTGCCTCCAATCACCTTTTTCAAACAAATATAGTATAAAATAAGATATATTTCAAAACTGCAGGAATAACAAATTACTACAAAAGACAAAGTTTTGACAGAAATTTCACACATAAATACTACACAGAAAGGTAAAGCTGAGTGAAAGCACAAACAATGCATGCCAAAATAGCCCTGGCAAGCCTGCTAGCCATAGCCCACCAGAACTAACCTATCTAAGTGCCCTGGGAAGGCCCCTTCACCCCAAAAAGGTATATATACAGTACCTTTTTGGTTGCTTGAATAACAGTAAATTTTTAATTATCAATAAAGACCCTTCTGCCATCCATGATCAGTTGCTTATAAGAGATAAGAAAGTGATATATGGCCTTAGTCTGATAATATTATTACCAATTCTACCACCCTTACCATTCCCTATGAAGTAAATAAACAATCACCCCACCCTTGTTCTGAGACCCTCCAAACTGTGAATTTCTGCAGATAATTTGTGAGTAACTACTAAAATTAAGTTATGGTAGTCAAGATTTTCTGGGAACATGCCCAAGTTAGCCTGATTTTTTCTAAAGTGGGCTGGGAACCCCCTAAAGCACACTTGGCACATAGCCAAGCGCGACTTGGCACACACCCAAGTTTGGGTGGGTTGGACCAAAGTTTGGCTTGGCCAATAACCAACCCAATTGGACACGCCCGCCAAATTGATGATTGGGGGCAAAATTTTTAACATATTTTTTTATTTCTTTGATAAACATTTAAATAAAATTTTATGAAAACAAGCCAAACATTCCCCAATATCATCACCTACTTCAGCCGTCGATCCACCCCCCTCCCCCATTAAGCGATCAACCTCTATTGCAAGGGCGCCCCATCTACCTAGGACCATTCATGAAGGCTTTATTTTTGCCCTTCACCTCGAAAATGTCAACGGTCAAAAAATCTAAAAAATTAGAAAAAAAAATCTAAAAAAAAAATAAAAAAAATAAAATGAAAACTAACCATCATTCCATTGGTTGAGGCAAAAGCAAAAGTGATGGTGAGAGGAGCAAGGGAGGGAGGGGGGGTGCCAACGGCTTGGCCTTGGCCAACCAGAACTTGGCTGTGTGCAAAGATCCACAGTGCAAACTGATGCGGAAATCAAGCACGCTGGGAACTCATCCAAGCCCGCTGGGCACTCACCCAAGCCCGCTGGGCACTGTGCAAAGCGCGACTTGGGAATGTGCCCAGACAAGCTTGCAACACCATATTTCCTCCCTGCTCAGGCTTGCGTGCTGTTTAGCCCAGAAATAACCCGCATTCCTTTGGGTGTGACCCCCTTTTGATAAGTCATAAGGAGCCCATTTTCCCAGGGTTTTATATGGTCCAAAGTGACCACCTGAAGAGAGGTTGCTAAAGCAGTATAGATCCTCAGATTTTTAAATGTTTTTGACCCTCTTAAAAAATATCAAAAACCATTAAACAAAACCACTTTAAAAATTGCTCCAGCTCTCATTATATTTATTATTTTTGAGCTTTTTATATGTTTATTTCTTGGAATATTATTATTCCATCACTGCATCACTTTCTGTAGCTAAAGGACTGCAAGTTTCCTGGAATCAGGAAGCTGAAAAAACCTCTTTGCCAGCCCATTTGTTTTGGGGAAAATCCTGCAGAACTTTTTTAAGAGAAATCCCATTAGCCAAAAGGAATTCACAAATATTATTTGCACCAAATTCACCACCACAATCACAGTGCATGAATGCTGGTTTGAAGTAAAGTTGATTCTTGATCTTGTGGATGAAGCTGAAGATTCTTTCTTCAGTTTTGGATGTTTTTTTATCACATTGATACTATTGAAGTGCAATAAGTAATCTATAATTTCCATGATGTAGGAAGGGGATTGATTGCATGGAGGGGTGATCTTCAGTATGTTGGAATGCAGTTTTCATAATGGTTTGGGTGAGGTTAGCAGTGGGTTGAAATGAGAATTGTGCTTTATTTTTCATTGGGAGAAAATCATGCATTGAGTTGATGACAGACAAGGGCTAGAAGTTGGAAGAGTATTGAGGGACAGAAAATCTTTCAGATATATATACAATGTATGACCAAGGGTAATATGAAAGTTGATATTTGCACTTGTTACTCAAACCAGGTTAAATTTGGAAATTAGTTTATAAAGAGATACTTCTAGTTTGCAAATTTAAGGAAACTGGTCAAGTATGAAATTGGACACCTTCACCAGTACCATACAGTGCTTGTGGAAAACTGAGACCATGGTCTTTGAGTTGGGTTTCAAAGATGAGGTTTTGAGGTCCATTAGGAGCGTAGAAATCTGGAAAGAAATTCCCCCCCTCATGTTTGCCTTGCCCACATGAGTGAAATTGATTGTCCCACCGTAGGTTCAAAGTTCTTTTGTGAAAGTTTTGGGGCCCTGAAGCAGTGATAATTTAAATTCCATGGACCTCAACTCCCCTGAATTTTATGTACACCAGTTCACAGGGAGGTTCCCTAATATTGTTTGTGTTGTATATTATGAAGACTTTCTGAAGCTGAATTGCAATCAAGACCAGAAGAACAACTGTGAAGGTGTGTTAGTGCAGGAACAAATGAAGGAAAGGCCATGGAGAGGTCTTACTTGGAGCAAAAACTAGACTAGCTAAAGAAGCCTTGAGTGAGAAGATGAGAAATTGGAAGATTGAATAAAACAGATGAGAGGTGAAAGAAATTAGTATTGTTAAAACTAAAAGCAGGAAGAAGGTCAAATGAAGGCAAGTTTCAAAAATGTTTTGGGATGGATTGATGGTCTCAAAGCTAGAAAGTATGATAGAATAATTGATCAAGATAGAGGGCGGAGTTGATTGGTTTAGAAAATTTTGACAAGTTATTGATGAAGTGCAAGGAGAGAGACAGGGTCAACTTGTGAGGTTGAGGTGAGAATTAGGTTGAGGAAAGGTTGATGTTGATGTGAGACTAAGGTTGAGTAAAGTATGAGGTTGAGGTGAGATTGAGGTTTTGGAGGCAAAGGGAAGGGAGATGATAAGTTGGAAGGTAGGGGAGATGATGAGCAATGATAGGAGGAGATATGATATGATTGGATGGAGGACGGAAGAAGGGAAAGGGATATTCCATTGAGAGAATTAAAAAGGAGTATTAGAGTGGTAAATTGAAGGGGATGAATGGTGATTTCAGATTTTGAGTTGCTGCACTGGGAGAGTTTTGCAAGGCTGGGAGCTGGAGCTGTGAGATAAATTATTTCAACAAACTGCCATGTCAATATGTGAGATGTTAATATTTTGGATTTTAGCTAAGTAACCAATGGTTTGATGGCGGGCTTTGTTAAAGGATTGGAAAGAATTTTTCAGGATTGAATGAGAGTAGTGATTAGGCTTCTGTTCTTTTAGCCACATGATTTGAGTGCCTACATGTTTTAGAGCATTGTGATGGGATTTGAGATTCACCAGGTTTTTAAGAGCCTTGATATAAATGTATGGGAGGTGGGTTAATTTTATTTTGGGATTGAGATCAAGTAAAAGATTTTTGAGCCAGATATTCTCTTTTGTGGCCATTACTAGAGCCTTCAGCTCTCCTTCCATTGATGATAAAGAAATGATTGGTTGGAGCTTGCTGTACCAAGCCACAGGAAAGCTGTATAGAAGGAGGATGAAGCCAGTGCAAATCTTTTGATTCAGGGGATTTTCCCTGCCATTTAAATGGCTATAAAATTAAATTTTGTATTTGAAAGAGGCAGAAGATAGATTCAGTGAGAGTGCTTTTGTTTTATTCACGTATCTCCAGATGTGTTTTGATTGATCCCAGTGGTTGATCCTGGGTTGATTGTTAAATCCAGAGAGGTTGGATAAGGCATATGAGAGGTTTTGTCTTGTGGGGCTGGCAATGAAGTTCAAGTACCCAGTTGATGATTGGTAATTGATTCCAAGATTTAGGAATTTGTTGTGTTGGTTGTCCACAGCGGGGAGCAGTTTTACATTAGGAGTAATAGGAGTGGATATTGGTTTTGATTTTAGGAATCCCGGTTCCTCAAGAGCAGTTTTGATATGTTTTGTTTGGTGAGGGAGTAGGAATTTTTGTGGTGGATGATTTGATTTCCAAGGATTTTAGTTAAAGGGCCTTTGTGATAAATGTTGGATTGTTGCTTCAGTTTTGGGCAGACAGGGTTAGGTTTTCCAATTAACAATAGATTTTCCACATGGACAAACATTTATAGGTTTCAGGAATGGTTAATGTAGAGATAGGGATAGGCATTTGAGGATTTGAATTTTTGTGAGGTGAGAAATCCATTCAGAGTGTCTCACCAGCTTTCAGGGGCCTGCTTTAGTCCATAAGCTGCCTTCTTCAATCTTTAATAGACGCATACCACACTGATACTGGGATAAGAATTGGCTTGAATTGTCATGGGTTATATTGAACCATTGGAGTTCAATAAGGGTCCACAATTGCTTTCTTGAGAAGTCCCTGATTTTCTGGCTTAAAATCCAATGCCTTTTCAGTAACACTACTACTTCCTGTAACAGATTCCATTTCTTTCTGTATAAACAGGCTTCCAGGTCAAAATTCAGTTCTGTGATTTGTTCCTCTGTAAGGTTCTCTGGAGGTTTGAATTTTCCAGGAAGGGGACTGAGAGGAATGTTATAAGGATCCTGACTCCACTCAATGGCCTGCAATGGTTGTTTTAAAATCTGAGGTATTGATTTCAGCCAGCTACTATATCAGAGATAGCTGAAAAAGCACCAAAAATAAAAAAAATAATACAAATAATATAAGTGAAATAAATTACAAAAAAAAACACTAAAAAGGGTTAGCAGTATCCAAAATATTTTTAAATAGGGGTGTGTTAAATTCAAAACCCAACAAGCCGCAAGAAAATTACTTTAAAACTTGCACATCCCCTGGGGGGTTTTGAATCCCTGTTTTCGCCCTCATTAGGATTGCAAAAGGAGATTCACAACCCTCTCTGATTTGCAAACAGGGATTTGCAACTGCCAAGGGGATGTGTTAGTTGTGAGCAGGGTTTCACATCTTTTTCTGGCCTATTTGGGGCAAAATAAACCCAAATAGGATATTTGAGGGGGAATTGGGGTACCTAGGCACCCCTGGACCACATTTGAGTGCTTTCAACCAAAATTTGGGGATGTGGAATAATATGTGATACTATTGTACCATAAAAAGAAACTTGGAAATCAAAAATTCTGCCTATTGGAAAAACAAAGTCTTGCCACAAAACAATACTTACCCCTGTTGGATAATTTTTATCTCAACACAATAGTGAGTACACTTTGAACTTGTTGAAAACAGTTGGATTGAAAAATAAATTGAATTGGGTTATTTTGGGTTATGGGAACAGTGGCAAGCCCAAGCCCCCCTGTTTTAAACATGGCTTTGGTAAAGGACTTAATTGAAAGTGTTGTTAGCAAAGCTTTGGATTCTAGGGATTTTGGTAGGGATTTGGAAAAGTAAAAATTGGAATCCCCAATTTCATCCTCATCTAGGGGTTAAAATTGAAGAAAAAGATGTTTCTTCACAGCTGGAATTGACTTGAGGTGTTGGGTCACATTGCGTATGCCATTTGACTAATTTGGTTTGGCTTGATCAATACTAGCCTGACCACAGGGGGTGTAACTATTTAACCAAGAGGTTTCAGAAGCCCTTTACCCTCCTCCTTTTAGAGCAAGTTGTAGTAGGAAAGAAGCCAAGATTTATTTCCAAAAATGGGCATCCATGCATGGCTACGCATTGAAAACAGTCAAGTTGAATAAGGAAAAATATGTTGACCTAGCATGTGACAGATTTGGAGTATATGAAGGGCCTTGCCTCACCAAAAATCAAAGGCAAACTCACACAAAGAAGATTGGGTGTAAATTCATGATCTGTTAAAGTGGAAAAGTAGCAGATACCACATGGCATCTCTCTATTAGAAATAAACAAAGCAATTATGAACCATCTGAAAGCCCCTCATAGCATCCTCAAATGAGTTGAATCTCTGGTGTAGCCTTGGATCAACTTAAAGAAAGCAGGAAAGATGGGCTCAATACAGTGAAACTTCAAAGTAAATTGAGCAAGGTTGATGTTTGAGGATACATTGAAAATACAACAATCTATAAAACTAAGCACAAGGTAAAGCAAGCAGAACTCAATTGGGAAAATTTTATGGATGATCTATTTGAAACGCTCCAGGAAGCCCAGTGGGTTTCCAGGTCAAACTTTTTTTGGAGAGGGTCACTGAGAGGCCCTGTCCTTGGATTATCCTGAGTCTATAAAACTTTGCCAAAAATTCCATCATATAGCTTTGTTGGATTGTACTTATGAAAAAAATAGGCACAACATCCCTCTATTGCATGTTGTAGGAATGCCAGCAAACAGGAAAAAGTTTACAAAGGCTTTTGTTTTTATAACAAACAGAATGTTTGAGTTCCATACTTGAGCAGTGAATGCACTAAAGGAGTTGGCTTGTGATCCCAAGAGGCTTTGCAAAGTCTTTCCAATGGACTGTGAAAAAGCTCTAATTCCTGCAATTGAAAATAGTTTCCCTGAGTCATCCAGAAAGTTGTGCTCCTGGCACTTGGCTAAATATAATCAAGGAAAAATTTTCAAGTTAAGTTTGGTAATGACAATAAAGGATTGAAAAGTTTTATGACTCTGTGGGAAAATTATTGGGCCTCTAAAAACAAGGGGGAGGCAGATGTCAGGTTGTTACTTGTACAGAGCCACCTGTCAAAGCAGGATAAAAATAAAAATAAATCATAAAAAAAGAGCAAGAAATCCTAAATTATTATCAAAATTTGGATTCCTCACCTAAAATAAGGTGGGGTCACTCACTGACCCTACCCTTGAATTCCAAATCCTTATATTTTTAAATAATTTTAAAAGAAAAAGACCAAAAGACCATGGCACCAATGTGGCACTTTTTGGCTATTTCAATATTTCACATGTGATGTCATTTATAGGTTTCAAATCTGAAATTCACTCAGGATTGAGGTTTTGTGTATAATTTAGGAGTTACAGGTGGATTTGTGTTGTATCACAATACCCGTGCGCAACCCCCAATCCATACAGCAAGGGTACACATGCCTGGCACTCAATCTGTAAGCACCTTTTGAGAAAACCGCATGCAATATGATTTTGGACGCGGATGACATATTCCTGCACACAGCTGTCAAGCCTGCGGGCATCAAAAACAAATGCACATTTACTGACAGCCAGGTACTGCAGGAACATGCTAAAAACTGCATGCATACGTCATGCATATGTAACAATTTGACTTACAGATAGAGGAAGGTCTGAAACCTCAGAAAATTGAATAAAAAGTGTGAAATTAAAATTATAAAGCAAATAAATTAAGGGAAACAATAATAAAATTTGTCACTTAAAAGTAATTGCAAAATCTTTATGAACCACAAAACATATCAAGAAGTTCACCTAAAAATTATTGGAAATTACCAAAATGTGCAGAAAATGGCGGATAATCTAAAAATAACCTTTCCTGCCAATTTCTCTCAAAAGAAAATGATACAAAATGAAGAAATATTCCAGAAATATAAAATAACAAATTAACATTTAAACAGTTTCTGAAAATTATTTTGCCTAGAAATATGAAAAAGGCAGGGCTAGCAGATTGAAAGCACTAACAATAAGTGCCAAAACAGCCCTGGAAAGCTTTCTAGCCTCAGCTCACAAGCAAAACCCTCTCTACCTGCCCTGAGAAGGTCTTATTACCCCAAAAAGATATATAAACAGCCCTTTTTGAATGATTTAAACCCAAGTAATTTTTGAGTAATTAATTCAGAACCCTTGTTATCCGTGATCAAGTGTTTATATAAAATAAAAAAGTGATTTATGGCCCCAGTCTGATAGTATAACTGTTAATTCTAACCCCACCAGTAATTCATTGAAGAATATCAGAAAAATCCCCAATAATTTCCCTGAGAACCTTTCAAACTGTGAATTCCTGAAAGAATCTTGGAGTGCCTGCTTAAAGTAGTAAGCTATCTCCTCCTTTCTTCCAGGCATAAGTGCTGTGAGACATCCAGTCTACCTATCCCCCTTGAGTAAGCCCCTTTTGAGTAAATCAATTAGGACCTCATTGTCCCAAGGTCTTTACAAGGTTCAAAAGAGCCCCTTGAAGAGAGATTGTTTGAATTAAGATACCCTCTCCTGTATGAAATGTGGCCCCTCTTAAAAAATATGTTAAAATAATTTTAAACCAAACCAAACTCCAAACTTTGCACTTGATTTTAATCAATATTTTTGAGAATTTTACATGTTTTCTTGGAATTATTGTTGTTGCAACACCAATATCACTTGCTGTAGCTAAGGGAATGCAAATTTACTGGTATAAGTAAGCTGAAAACTGGGGTTCTGGCTGGGAAATATCCTTGAATAATTAATATTCAATTAATTAATTTTCTGGACCAGATAATCTATGTAAAAGTAAGTAAAAATACTTATTATCAGCATTTTTTAAACTGTTTTTCCAGTGGATCTTAAGGCAAATGGAGAAATAATTGATCATTATTTAAACCTTCTTAAACAAAAGAAAGAAACCAGTCCACGTGTGCTTGTACCTAATTATTGGAATTATTTAACTCCTGAACAACAGAAACAAAGGCTTCTGGACCGTGACCAGGAAGAAATTATAGAAAAGGAACTTGAACTTACAATAGTTATTAATTTCAACTATTTACTCAGGCAAAAAAAGGCCTGGAAGAATCATTAAAGAAATCTTATTTTATTTTCAAAAGAAATAGAAGAAGTAATTTTAATATATATATATTTTTTTTAAAAAAAAATGAACCAAAAATTTGAAAAAAATTCAAAAATTGATAAAATTTAATTAAAACTATAACAAATAAAAAACTAATAAATTTCAACTTTTTACCTTATTAAAGTGGACAGAACCTTTTCCATTGCTGATTTTATTGAGTAAGACTTTTTGGAAAGTCACTCTTATCATTGATCTTTGTACTTAAGCCAAGACCTCATTGTTACCCACCAAGATCCCCCTGGATTACTCACCAAGATCCCCCTGGATTACCCACCAAGATCCCCCTGGATTACCCACCAAGATCCCCCTGGATTACCCACCAAGGACTCCTTTAAACCTAACCAAGCCTAGGTACCATTGAAATTAAGTTTGAGTGAGCTTAAAATAAATTAAAAATCAAAATCAAAATATTTTTTTATTCATATTTTTATTTTTTTACAAAGGTTTTGATGGAAAACTTACATGTTTTTGAGCTATGTTAAAAAACAGGTCAAAAACCGTGGAACTGGAAAAGCCCCATCCTATGGAACCTTTTCTGGAGGAATGCACACCCATAAGAGCGCCTGTACCAAGCAAAATGAGGGGACTCAAACCAAGACACAAGTACCGCAAGAACTTCCAGTGCCCGCGCCAACCAGCTTGAAAAAAAAAATCATGGTAGATTGCTCCCTCTCCTAGAGAGTTATCCCTATTGATGATGAATCCTCCCATGTCACCCGGTTGGACTCAGCCAAAGATTCCAAAATAAAGGGATTGCTAAAGGGACATGTGAGTCACTGGGAGGCCTGCAATATGGCCCAAGCTCAAGAGGACATGTTGGCCATAAGAAAGGCCAGATCACAGGCCAAGTCCTCTAAGATAGTCCTGCAGAAATTAATTCCCAGGAAGGAAGTAGAGAAATACGTGGAAAATTGAAACCCTTGGGATCAATTAGCCAAATTAAAGGGAAAAAACCCCAAAAATTTGAGGTCTTCAAATCACAAAGAGATGAGGAATCCCAAAGATTTGGACAATATAATATCTCTAGCTCAGAAGTGGAAGAAATTTTATCACAACTAGATGCAGATATTACTCCTATCTTGAATAAATTCTCTGGTAATGTTTTCTACAACTTTAAAATCTTGAGCAGAAATTTAGATAACACCCATAAACAATTGGATAATATAATTTGGATTTCCAATAAAATAATCCAAAATCAAGCTGCACATCTCAAGACTAGTGAGTTAGAAAATAAACCATTGAGAGATATCATCAACAAGGATAATGTATCTATCATCAAAAAAATAAACAAAACTTATTCTTCAGGACAAGAAGAGATCCTCCTCTCCATTGAACAATTTCAAGGAGAAATAAGGAAAAAAGCTGATAAACCTTGTGCTCACTTGGTTAATCAAATAGAATGATTAAGCAGTAAGATTGATCTATAATTATTTATGATTTAGAATTATCTGAGGGATCTAAAGATCAAATCAACTATTCCTGCCCCGGTCAACCTATAGGAAACAAAGCCACCAAGAATAAATATCACTCCTAACATCCCCTATAATTCTGGATCAGTAAGGAATGAGTCTTAGAGACCCAGTCCAACCCATGAGGTAGAACAAGCCCTTAAGCTTTCACCCCCTGTAACTGAATAGCCTAAATTCTCAGGATAAGGAGATTATAACCATATCAGCTTTTTTAAATTTATTGACTACACTCTTGCTTCACATGAGATCCTGATACCATAGCAGTAGTAAGACTACCAAGACTATTTGAAGGTGTAACCTTAGATTGGTTTATCAACAAAACAGGAGAAGTAGGATCTCAAACTTAGAAATCTTGGAAAGGGCTCATAAAAGATCAATGTGGTACTAGAATATGGAAAAGGAAGATGATGAATACCTTTGAAAATTCACTATTTTACCCTTCAAAGGACAAAAAACATAAGTGGTTTTTGGAAAAGAAGAAGAGATTAGATTTTTTTATCCTGAAGCTGACAAAGAAGAAATCAATGAAAGACTCCTCAATCTATGTCCTGGATACCTTAATCACAGTGTAAGGTGCAGAATGCCTATGGATTCTGACCTCTCTACCCTCATTGGTATTCTAGAACAAACTATTGATATGAATGGTCTTGACAAGAGAAACAATAAACCCAGAGACCCTGCCCTTAACAGTAGGGAAGAATAAAACTCCAAAACCAAATATTCTTCAACTACCCACTTAGAAGTCAAGAAGACTTCTGAAACTAAGGAAAATTTATTCTGGAACTGCAAACAGACAGGGAATGTGAGACCTGATTTCACCCAGCCCAGGAGAAAGATCAACCTCATTGAAGGAGAAGAGGATGATAATGAACCTGACCCCCACCTTGATGACTCTGATGTATCACTATCTGAATGTTAAATAATGATTACTAACCCCATCAATGTTATTGAAGAAAACATATAATCTTCCCTGGAAATAAACTCTGTCAACAAAGATTCTAACCTACCCCAGCAATGGACTCCCAATATGAAAATTCAACATGTTTCTGAAACCAAAACCTTGATTCTTAATCCCTCTGTTGGTAAGATCTACACCAATGGAAAAACTTCCTATGTCACTGGTATAATCCAAGGTTCCCTAGTAAATTTACTTCTGGATAGTGGAGCTTTTTGCTCTTGTTTTGGATCAACCCCTTTGAAAAACCAAGATCCCAATTGGAAGGAGAACTTATTACCAGTACCTCAGGCTAAGTTTAGCAGTTGTAAGTCTTCCATCAATGCTAATGGAGTATGGTCTTCATATCTCATATTAACCCATTACAAAGATTCACTAAAACTGAGAGTTGAATTTTTACTACTCCAAAATGGAGTATGTTATTACTTTATTCTAGGAAATGGCTCTCTCTGCTTGTATGGAATAGATGTGTTCCAATGTAAGGGTAGATAATTCACTGTAGGAGGAGACTGGAAAAAGAAGTTCAAATATGTCATGTTAATTCTCAAACTACTGATTCCACTTATGAGAAACAATTGGAGACCTTTAACCAAGATTAATTTTCTCAAGAAGCTCTGAATTGCCAGCTCAGTGAACATCAAAAACAGGATATTCTTCAAGTTTTCTTTGAAAATCAGAATGCTTATTGCACTCAAGACCAACTTATTGTTAACATTAAGGGACATGAAATGATCCTTACCTTTACTATCAAAACCCCTTACCCTCCTAAACTCAGGAGACCTGCTTAGCCTTCTAGCCCAAAATCAAGAGCTGCTTTGGAAACTCACATTCAGGGAGCTTATTGACCTACAAGTTTTAAGGAAAGTAGGACATAATGGACAGGTAGATGTCACTACACCAGTAATTATAGCTTGGCACAATGAAAAGTAAAGAATTGTTGGAGAATTTAGGATTCTGAACAACTACAATCAATCAGACTATGATCCCATCCCTAGGATTGATCATGCTTTCCACAATATTTCAATTATCCTATCCCTAGGATTGATCATGATCTCCGCAATCTTTCAAAATCTAAGTTTATTACTACCATGGACATTCTGAGAGGATTTCACCAGATCCCTATCAGCCCTGATAGTATGAAATTTATCAGGATTATATGCCACCTAGGTATATATTGTTAATTGCTGGATTGAAAAGTGATAAAAATATTCATATTGAAGGGACTAGGAACAATCTGACAACAAATGAATAGATGAGTTAAAGAAATGAGATGAAAGAAGAAACAGAATTGGAAAAAAGAATGCGGAAGAGGTTGATTGGAATCATACCAGACAGTCAAAGGTTTGAGCCTTGGGAAGGGAATATAGTCAAGGCAGATTGGAAGTGATGGTTGATTGATTGATGACGGTGAGATGAAGTTGAAAGGTTGAGTGGTTGACGGTGGTTAATAGGTTGAGTGTTTGAGATTAATAGATCAGAAGCAAATGGAAGATACAAGAATACGACGTTATAGAATTCAGAGATGAGGCAAGAATTGAGAAAAAGAAAAAGAATAAGAAAAGAGAAAGTAGAAAATCAAATGAAAGATCAGTTTGAGTAGAAGTGTCCAGATCTGACGTGTCAATGTTAATGGTGATGATTAGTTGAATAGACGTTGGTTGAGATCAGGTAAGCGCGGGGACGCGCGAGTTGCTACGGCCGGGGCTTGATTCAGAGACACTCCACTCAGAGGCACTGCAGGGTAGAGGATTTGACATATATAAGTATTTAAGAATGCCCTTTGGAATCAAGAATTCTCCCTCCCACTTCCAAAGAATGATGGATACAGTAATAGGCAAGTTGATTAGGCAAGGATGGATGATGTTATCATTTATACTGAAGATTGGACCACCCATATGGATAAAGTGAGACTTTTCCTAAAAAATATCTCTGCAGTAGGAATGAAAGTATCTATGAAAAAGTGCAACTTTGGATATGGAGAACTCATAGCCTTAGGACATATAGTATCTGGTCTAACCCTTACAGCTGATCAGAGAAAGATAGCTGCTCTTATGAAAAGACCAATTCCCCAGAACAAGACTGAACTCTTGTCTTTCATCAGTTTTTGCAGCTACTACAGAAAGTACTTACCCGAGTTTGCAATACTGACTAAATGGATGTATGAAATCTGCAAAAATAACACTCTCTTTCAAAAAACTAATGAAAGGGTAGAGAATTATGACAAACTCAAAGTAGCTATGACCACAGCCCCTGTCCTAATCCAGCCTGATTACAGCAAAAATTTCAAGCTATACATAGATGCTAGCATGGATGGATTAGGTGCTGCCCTTCACCATGAAATCATAGAAGATGACAAACCAGTAGACAAACAAATAGGACAATGACATATTTCCCATACTGAAAATTAACATGTTTTATATTGAAGCTCCTATTCTAGGAATCCACATTTGTGAATTGGATGAATCCCTGTTCAACTAAATCAAAGAAGCTTACAGCTCTGAAATGAAGACTCTAATCACCATTATGGAAATTAATTCGCCACCATCTAAACTAGTTAAAATTTTACCTGAACCTCTTCAGAAGCCTTACAAATATGGAAACTTTACCCAATGGGATGGCTTAGTATACAACAGAAATCAAAATTCTAGTGTCATAGTCCTAAACAAGGAGGAAAATATCAAGCATATCCTGTCTGAATGCCATGATAACTGTTCCTCTGGACACTTATCTACTTACAGGTCTCTAGAAAAGGTCAAAAAAACAGCCTGGTGGATTAACTGGAGAGACTCCACCATCAAGTATGTTTCTAGCTGTGAAACCTGCCAAAAATCTAACAGAACTACTGGAAAGAGATTTGGCTTATTACAGAAGATAGCTGGATCCACAAAGAGATGGGAAACCATCAATATGGACTTTGTAACAGGACTACCTCCAGGAGGAGCTTATTCTTACAACTCAGTCCTAGTCATAGTAGATAGGTTCACCAAGAAGGACAAATTCCTACCAAACCACAAAGATGACACTGCCATGTAAATAGCTCTACTGTTCTGGAACAGGCTTATTGCTGATTTGGGAGTCCCCAAAATTATCATAAGTGATAGAGACCCTAAGTTCACCTCTGAATTCTGGAGAAATATTAATGATATGTTAGGAACTACCTTAAAATTTTCCACAGCTTATCATCCCCAGACTGATGGATTAGCTGAAAGAATGATCCAGACCTTGGAAGACATGCTCAGAAGATTTTGCGGCTTTGGAATAGAATACAAGAACAATGGTGGATATTGCCATGACTGGGTTAGTCTTTTGCCTTCCCTGGAAATGTCTTACAGCAGGGGCAAACATTCTACCACCAAAGAAATACCCTATGTCCTAGAAAGAGGATGTATACCAAAACTACCCAGAGACAATCTTAATCAGAACATGGTCAACATACATCCTACCTCACTAGACTTCAAGAAAATGATAGAAATGGCCAATAGAAATGCTTCTAGATGTGTTCAAGAAGCTGTTGAATATAATCATCAGAGATGAGACAGAACTCAGAAACAACCTTATTTTAAAATTGGAGACCAAGTCCTGATCTGAACTACTAATTTTAAAAACCTTTCATGAAACAGGAAATTGAGACCTGCCTTTGTAGGGCCATTTACCATCAAGAAGCTTCATGGGAGGAATGCTTTAGAAGTAATCTTGAGTGATTAACTTTCCAGGAAACACCCAGTATTCCAAGTAAGCCTAATCAAACACTTCCACCAAAGAGAAGGAGAGAAAACCCCTTCACCAGAAATACCTGTGGAAGCTGACCCTGATAAAATGAAAGGGAAGAATAGTAAGATCCTTAAATATAAAAAGGAAAGGATTAATGGAAAAAACATTAGATTTCAAAGGGTCAGATATAAAGGAGAATCTTCTGAAAAAGATGAGTGGTTACCTGACAAAAACATTCCAGATGGTCCTATACACCTAAGAAATTACAGAGCCAATAAGAGACATTGAGCCTTAATTTATTTTCTAAGATATACACATATCTTGGAGTGGGGGAATGTCAGCTTGCTACTTGTACAAGGCAACCTGTCAAAGTAGAATAAAAATAAAAATAAATCATAAAAATAAAAAAGAAGGAGAAACCCTAAAGTATTATCAGCAATTTGGATTCCTCACCCAAAATAAGGTGGGGTTGCTCACTGACCCCACCCTTGAATCCGCACTCCTTATATTTTTAAATAATCTTGAAAGAAAATGACAAAAAGACCATGGCACCACTATGGAACTTTTTGGCTATTTTAATATTTCACATGTGATGTCATGTAAAGGTTTCACACCTAAAATTCACTCAGGATTGAGGTTTTGTGTATATTTTAGGAGTTACAGGTGGATTTGCGTTGTTTCACAATTCCCGCGCGCAGACCCACATCCATACAGCAAGGGTACACACGCCTGGCACTTAATATGTAGGCACCTCTCAAGAAACCCGCGTGTAATATGGTTCTGGCCGCAGATGACAGATTCCCACATGCAGCTGTCAAGCCTGCGCGCGTCAAAAACAAATGCACCTTTCCTGACAGCCAGGTACATCAGGAACATGCTAAAACCTTCATGCATAAATAATGCATATGTAAAAATATGACTGACAGATTGAGGAATGTCTGAAACCTCATAACATTGAATAAAAAGTGTGTAATTCAATTTATAAAACAAATAAATTAAGGGAAACAATAACAAAAGTTTTCACGTTGTGGTGTTTTTTTATAGATGCGAAATCAAATTGGCTGCGCGCTGCGCACTCAGCCGTAGCGGCAGGCTCAGCAATGGGTGCGGCTTTGCCGCAGCAAGCCGCGCTGCGGGCTCAGCATCTGGAGACGCAGGATGGATTGGATTGGATTGGACGGATTGCGTGTTGCAAGATGCGGATATATCTTGGATATCTGGAAAGATGCTTTGGGCGGATGCGGACATGCGTGGGGGGCTCTGAGTTGGGTGCGGCGCAAGGGCCACGTCTTGAGAAGGACAAACCAGGTGGACGTAATGGCAGACAGGCAATACAGATGGATATGGGATATGGGATGTGGATTATGGGATGGGAAGGGTATGGTTGGGGCTAGTGTTCTGTGCTTAGGGGTTGTATTTCATTATTCTTGGTTGTTTCTGGTTGTACTTAGGTTAGGGTTGAGGGGTAGGTTACTTAAACAGCACCCTAAACCCAAGGAGATCACGGAGGACATTGGATCATCATAGGCTTTGGAAGGATCTTTACTCTCAATTATCTATCTCTCAGTCAAAGGGTGAACAGTGGCACTCAGGGCTTAAAGACGCAAGGGATCAATAACTTCCAAATTTGTGAACCGTTAAAGGAGAAGTCCTCTTCTGAATTCCACAACGTAAAGGTGATTGTGAAATCTTTATGAAACATGAAATATATCAAGAAGTTCACCTAAAAATTATTA
This sequence comes from Puccinia polysora, assembly GCA_025617555.3. Lineage (NCBI taxonomy): Eukaryota > Fungi > Basidiomycota > Pucciniomycetes > Pucciniales > Pucciniaceae > Puccinia > Puccinia polysora. The sequence continues at coordinate 14,136,204 of CM062642.1, read as the reverse complement.
AAAATTACCAACATGTGCAGAAGATGGCCTAAAATATAAAAATACACACTTCTTTCTATGTCTCCCAAAATAAAATAATACAAAATGAAAAAATATGCCAGAACTTTAAAAATAACAAATTAACATTTAAAAATTTTCTGATCATTATTTTGCATAGAAATATGACATAGGAAGCGCTAGCAGATTGACAGCACTAGGAATATGTGACAAAATATCCCTGGAGAGCTTTCTAGCCTCAGCCCACAAGCAAAACCCTCTCTACATGCCCTGAGAAGGTCTTATTACCCCAAAAAGGTATATAAACAGCCCTTTTTGAATGATTTAAGCCCAAGTAATTTTTAAGTAATCAATCCAGAACCCTTGCCATCCTTGATCAAGTTTTTATATAAGATAAACAAGTGGTTTATGGCCTCAGTCTGATAGTATAACTGTTAATTCTAACCCCACCAGTAATTCATTGAAGAATATCAGCAAAATACCCAATAATTGTACTGAGACCCTTTCAAAACATGAATTCCTGCAAGAATCTTGGGGTGCCTGCTTAAAGTGTTAAGTTATCTACTCCTTGATTCCAGACATACGTGCTTTGAGACAGCAAGTCCACCCATCCCCCTTGAGTAAACCCCTTTTGAGTAAATCACTTAGGACCTGATTATCCCAAGGTCTTTACATGATTCAAAAGAGCCCCTTGAAGAGATGTTGTTTCAATAAAGATACCCTGTTCTTTTTGAAATGTGGCCCCTCTTAAAAAATATATTAAAATAATTCTTAACCAAACCAAACTCCAAACTTTGGACTTTCTTTTAATCAATATTTTTGAGCATTTTATGCGTTTTCTTGGAATTATTTTTGTTCCAACACCAATATCACTTTCTGTAGCTAAAGGACTGCAAATTTCCTGGTATCAGTAAGCTGAAAGCAGGAGTCAATGATGAGGAACAAAGAGTAGGCCAATTTATTGGTTCTTCTTTTCATCTCTGGTAAGAATGCTGATGTTGAATATTGTACACAGTTTTTCTTGAAAGACTGTGAGGATGTTCTTTATTAGTTGGAAAATAAAATTTCCCCTATCAAAGAGAATTTTTCAAAGGTGTGGAATTGTGTCAAACCAGAATTTGGAAATAAAAAATTATCTTGGGTAGAAGGGGCCCATGCTACCTTCAACAAATTACTTTAGGGATCATTGGGGAACTTTTTGGATGTGTCAAAACACCTGGAAGGAAAAATTGAAAGCCAAATCAAATCAGTGCATGTGTTTTTTAACAACTCTCAAATAAAGTTAAGAAACAATCCGCCAAAAGAACTTTCACCTTTGATTTACAAATTTTCAATTCAGGCAATTAAACTCATTGGCAAAAAATTCAAGAAGTTAGAGCGCAACCATGATGGCAAGGTTTGCTCAAAGTCATATTTTTTTAAAAAAAGGGCTTACCATGTTCCCACATATTAGCAGAAATACTAGCATCAAGAGGAATATAATTTGTGCCTGAGGATTTTCATCCTCAGTGGAGGTTAGAATATAATGCTTCCAGTTCAGTAAGTTGGGTTTTTGGGTTTTTTGAAGGGTGCAAATTATTGGATTAACAGATTCATTATTTTTTTTATTTTTGAGATACTGGCAGAGATCCAGGGCTGGAAAGATCTAAATTTTTTAACCAGTTCAATTCCATGTTTATGGGTAAGCCTCAAGAAGTTAGATTGAAGTTTTAAATTCAATGGTTAAGTATGCAGAAACTTTGATTTCCAAGCCAAGGCTTGATAAAAATTTCTTAATGTCCAGCTGTTTTCAACCCAAATTTAAAAACATGTCACGTGATATTTCAAGGTTTGAGCATGTGGAAAGGGAACTTGAGAGGGAAAAACAGGTTATGAGGGAACCAAAAAGACCAAAGATAGTAGGTCTTATATTTTGAGAAGTTTTAATTTTTTTGGTTTAATGAACTAAAGGAAATGGTTGTTACATTAGGAGTCCTTAGGCTGATAATATGAATTTCATAGTTCCGGGGAAGATTCTGAAAGTAAATCAGTATCCCTTCATTTGGAATCTTGTTCCTCAGAAGAGGAAGAAGAAGAAGGGGAGAAGTCAACCAGAAGTGGATCTTTGGTGAGTATTCAATTTATTGATTTGATCATAACCAAGAAAGACTCCTAAGGTGGTTTTGATCTTGGGAACCAAAATTGAAATAACTCAATCAAATACCTGAGAACTTAAATTTTTTTTGGGGGATGTTTGAAATCCAGTTGGTGATGGGAATCACAGATTTACAGTCATTGAAAAATCACTTGGTCAAGATGATCCTGGATAGTTTCAAGTACACAAGGAAATGATCAAAACATTGAGAAAAAATAAGACATGCTATTGTGAGATCCTTGGTGACATTGAAGATTTTGAAAAGATGGAACAAAGATTTGATGTTAATGACATCAATGAAAATATTCTTTCTTCAAAATCCCTTTCAAATCTTGAAATGGGACAACTAATACCTGAAACTTATGGAAGACCAATCTTTTCCATTTTATTGGCACCATCTTGTAATTATACTCCTATGAAAATGGGTAGAAAAGAACAAACAGGTTCAATCGTAATTTTGTTTTTTAACAATCATCACTGGGTTCATCTTGTACTGGAGGGAGATATGATCCAAATCCTGCACATTTTTTCAAAACCTGCATCCTTGACTTCTAAAAAGGCTTCTTTTTGGGTTGATCATATCTCTATGGAATCTCATCAAGAATACTTTCACACCAATCATGGTACAAATATTACCCACAGGAATGGAAATGGTTCCAAAATCAATGGCTATGGTTCAAATATCCCTATTCATTTTGAAACATATACCTATTTTGTGGAATCAAATGATGGGTATGGTTCCAATATTCCTATCCCTGTCAAGAATCATCCCCAATTCCTTCACTGAAATGATGGCTACAGTTCCAACATTTATATTTATGCTGAAAATAATCCCCAGCTTCTGCACAAAGAAACTCTTTGTTTTAAAAACAATACCAAGACTCTGCACAAAAACATACCCAAAATCTGCACAAAAACACTATTTATGTTGAAATTAATCCCCAAAATCTGCATAAAAACACTTTTTCTGTGGAAAATCATACCCAATAAAAACAATATAAATGTTACTTTCTGATAATTGGGAATCAATTAAAATCAAAATGGATGAACACATCTAAAAAATGAACCATGAGAATGATTATGGTTCCCCACAATATGCTGATCTAGAGCTGAAAGAAATTTGTCAGACCAACCTCAAGAGGCCATGTTTCATGGAGATATGATGGATTTCAACACCTTCGGAATCAATCCTATGATTGTTGAAACAGAAGATGATGAGAAAATTCCATAAAAAAAAATTTAAATCCTATTTCCTAGGGGTGGAATGAACCCCAAGACTTCCAAAATTTGAGTTTAAGGCCAAAAAGTGTCAGCTTGCTACTATTTACAGAGCAATCTGTCAAAAGTACCAAAAATAAAAGAAAGAAAATAACAAAAATAAAAAAAATATTCATAAACCAAAAATTAGTGAGAAATCCATAGATATTATTAAAGAAATGGATTCCCCACCCAAAATTAGGTAGGGTCACTTCCTGACCCCAGCCTTGAAATCTCAATCCTTCATATTTTAAAATAATTTAACAAGAATGAACCAAAAGTCACAACACCACTATTGAAATTTTTTGGCAATTTTAATATTTCACCCATGTTGTAATGTATAGGTTTTGAAACAAGAATTTGGTCAAAACTCAGGTTTTGTGTATATTTTAAGATTTACAAACAGAAATGTGGTTTTTCAACATTGCCATGCACAGCCCTGCATCCCTAAACAAAGCCTAGCACAGTTCACGCGCTTTGATATTGGAAGTAATGTATTAGTTGGCTAGGAAAACAATGCATTCATTAGCTAAGATCCCTGAATGCAAGATTCCTGCAAGCAGTTGAATTGAAACTACTGCACATCTGATCCATTGAGAACAAAATGAAAGATGGTACCACCACTAACCACTAAAAACCCCTAGGATCATCCATGCATATTTAATGAAATGCCACAGGCATAGTGGATGATATAAAAATGTGATTTTTCAAATAAAAACAAAATAAAATCAAATTAAAAAGTATAATAAATTAGAAAAAAAAATAGAAAGATCACCACAACAATAAATGATCCTAAACTTCAAAGATCACAAAACAAATCAAGGAGTTGTTTTAAATTTTTTTGAAAATCATTAAATTGATCATCAGGTGATATAAAATCAATAAATAACCACTAAAGATCACTTTTTTCAAATAATAACAGTACAAAATAAAGATACATGCAGAATAACAGGAATAAACAATTTGCACAATATCAGATCTTTAAGCTAAAATAATGCACAAATCCTGCAGATATGTGATCCACTGATTGAAATAACCAAGAGGATGTGCTAAACTTGCTCTGGCTGGATTTCTAAACTTAGCCCTTGAGCCTTAACCTCTCTGCAGGCCTGAGGAGGCTCCCTTCCACCCCATAAAGGTATTTATACAGACCTTCTTTGGCTTTCTGTTTCCAAGTAGTTTACCAATAATTTATTATTTATCATCAGAAAAATTTTCATTTCTGACCAAGTGCTTATAAAAGATAAGCAAGTGATTTATGAATTTACTCTGAAATATTAGTGTTATTTCCAAAACCCATCATTGCTGTTTGCTTGAAGAAGAATCAATAAAGCCCCAAACTTGGATCTGAAAACATTCAATTTTGAAACTCTGCAGGTACCCTGTGATTAATTACTCAAGGGAGTAAGTTATTTCCCTCCTGCCTTGGCTTGTGACCTGGCTTTCCTGGCCAGTTCTACCATTTAGTGGATAATAATTCCTTCTTGAGTAATTCAAAAGTTCCCCAGCTTCCAGGGTCTTTCCACAGTAAAATTTTGATCCCCTGAAGAGAGGTTGCTATAAAGATCCCCAGTATTGTATGAATCTGTGGCCCCTCTTAAAATATATATTGAAAAAACATTACAAAAACCATTATAAAACTTGGAAAAGCTCCTGTTAGATTCATTATTTTGGAGCTTTTACCATGTTTATCTTTGGAATATTATTATTCCACCACTGCATCACTTTATGGAGCTAAAGGACTGCAATGTTCCTAGTATCAGAAAGCTGACAAAAAACTCTGCAGAACTTTCCAAGCAATCATTTTCCAAAATGAGGCAAGTTCCCTATTCTGTGAAAATGGGAAGTTTTTGGTAACACAGCAAAGAATACCACATGATTTTCTCCATATATTCCAGATTGCTACTAGGGATCATCATTCCCATGGGTATCAAATACTCTCCAATTTCAGGCTGATAAACTCCAATTTTTCCTTAAAATCAATTGTTGTTAACCAAAATAATCACCATGCCCTCAATTTCCATACAAGGGCGATAGATAATTTTAAAGTGAATGGGACTACTCACCATAATATTGGCGGTCTTAATCCCACTGGCGGAAACCACCCATCATTCCTCCAATTTCATTCATTTGAGAGGCAAAATTTATTGCACAATTGGGACAGATGGGGCTCAAATGTGGCACAGGATTTTTTATCAGTATTAAATTAATTCTACACCAAATAATGGTTTCATAGATATTTTTCAAATCATATCTTCCGAAATTGGTCCAAATAAAAACCTGAGGGTTACTGATCCATCTTCAAAAAAATATGGAGCCAAGAATTTAAAACCTACCAAAATTGTTGAGGTATTGGCTTCTTCCTTCTTTTGTTCAATCCATTTAATTTGTATTCCTATATTGGCACCTAATGTAGGAGCATGACCCCACCAAAGTGCTAATTTCTGCTGGCTACAGGTGACTCATGTGCGGGAGCGCTCATCTACACCAGTTCCAGCCCTAAAATTCCAATCTGGCACAACATAAGTAGCAACGCCAGCTCATATCTCAAGATTTTTCCCCCTGTATGATATCCAACTTGTACCACTTTCATCTTGGGAACCTGAGACCGTTGAGCACAGTATTTGTTTTCATTTGTGCCTGTTGTCTATTTCCGTCTTGACACTGTTTTTTTCTTTCTGAACAGCTCTTATCTTTATTCATGTCTGTTAATTGTTTAATATCTTTCATCCAGCTTGTATTGTCAACTCCACTCAGCTTCTCTTTGTACCTCCTCCTGTTGTGCTGAGTCTTCTTTTGAAGTTGATCATGAATGCTGCTTTCTTTTCCTATCATTTTCTTTTGTGACCGAAATATATCTTCTTTTAAAGTTTTATCTCAACAGATTTTCAGTCCCAACTTGCTCTTAGGAAGACTCACCATGACTGATCAGGAATAAAATCCCAAACTAAAAATAATTCTCCTCACGGAATCAAAATACCCGCCATGGTTCCTGCAACTCAAGAGTTACCTCCAAAGGAAATTTATGCTTGAGGTCATCAAAGAATAAAATCACTCTTAGCCCTCAAACTCTTTTAAGAAGAACAAGATCTACAAAGCTGTGGAAATCATCACTCAAAATCTGGGAAACACAGCCTTTGATGCAGTCATGAATCACATCAAAAAAAGCTAATCCCAAGGCCATTCTGGAAGCCATCAACAAAAGATATGCCTCTCAATCATCAAACGACCAAGGAAGGCTGTGGCTCACTTTCATTTTCTATTAGTAAAAGGGAAAACTCAATCATTATATCAAGAAGTGTTGCAAACTTATGAACAAACTATCTTTAGTCAAGCTTGAGGTAACACAGGAAATTCTCAGCTACACTGTACTGGCCAAACTAATAAGCAACCTCTAACACATTTTTCCTCTTCAAGACAGGATGCTCAAGAACCCAATGGATTTCCTGAACAAACTCAGAAAATTCTTTCATCTGGAATCCTCAAGATTGGAGGACTTGCTGGACCACTCCATGTCTACCAATCCCTCTGTTTCTCTTCAAAAAAATGCCTCACATTGGAAAGGCAAACCCAAGCGCCCCTTCTCCAAGGGAAAACACAACCCACTGGCCAAGCACTCTGAAGAAAAATGCTTGGAAATTCATCCCAAGTTTCAGCCAGACATTCTAAGGCCAAAAACACAATCCCACCCGCGCTCCCCGCAAAAAGAACATGAGAACGTTGAAAATAATTCCCCAAACTAACCTCAAGATTCCCTTAAAGCTCAACTCTATCTGCAACCAGCTCTACCTTTCAACTCTCTCTTACCTGTACTGGACTCAGGCTGCACTCATCACATTGTTAAAAAACCAGAATACCTTACCAAATTAAGACCTACTTCAGTTCTCATCAGCACTGGAAGTGAAGGATCCTTGCTCCTAGCCATGGCTAAAGGAAAGGCAAATCTAATCAACCACCTGGGAGAAAGCAACAAGATCCAGGATGTGCTGCTGGTTACTAAGCTCAAAAGATGTCTCCTCTTGTTTTCAAAATTCACCAACAAAATGGCAACCATCAATTGTGTGGGACACTCAGGCTATGAAATCAATTTGGAAAGCTTCTACCTCATAGGTAGGGGAGTCAATCATCAATTGGAACTGTGCGGGGTCAGGTGCAAAGGTGCATTGGTACAAGGTTTGATTCACTTGAAACAGCCCTCTGAAATTTTGCACCTGCAACTTGGACACCTAAGCAACAAAGTGCTCAGCCATCTCTTTCCAAACCTCCCTTCAAAAACCCACTGCAAAGTCTGCCATAGCTCTAAGATGACTGCAACCCATTTCCCTAGTCACTTCAAATCTGCCGCTAGGCTATTAGAAGTCATCCACTTAGACCTTGTAGGTCCGTTTCCAATCCAATCCATTTGTGGCTGCAAATTCTTTCTCACTATTGTGGACCAGCATTTGGGATTGAAATCAGTTTCCTTTCTCCTCTCCAAGGAACAAGTAACCGCAGCTGTCAAGGATTTCATCTGGAAAGCCAAAAGGAAACTTGACACTAAAATTGGCACGCTGGTTTCCAAAAGCAGAGGTTGTTTTGTGAATGAGGATCTCTCCACCTACCTGAAGGAACTGGGAATAGATCACCATCCTTCATCACCTTACACACCACAACAAAGATTAATTGCGGGACAAGCCGATTGGAATATCCTCAAAAAGGCCCGTTGACTGCTATTCCAAAGCAAGTTGCAACCAACCTACTGGAAAAACGCCATGAAGACAGCAACATAAATACTCAACCTTCTCCCATTGGCAATGAGAAAATTAACCATCCCATTAAAACTCTGGATGGGAGAGTACTTCCACTACAATTTACTCAAGCCATTTGGTTGCACCACATAAACCCTCATTCCAAAGGCCAAAAGAGACTAAAACCTTGGAATCAATGTAGAAAGAGGCACACTACTTGGGTATTTCAATGAATTTTCATGTTACAAAACATTATAAAATTGCACAGGCCATACCCATATCAGCGCAAATGTCACCTTCCTGGAAGGGACCTTTGGACACCACTGTTCCTCAACTGAAGGAAACAATGAGCACCAAGATCCCTTTCCAACTGAACCCATCAATCCTCTGGACTTTTCTCCTCTCCTCATTAATGAAAAAGCCTCTCAGGATCAAAGCCAAAGTGTTTACCCAACTGTATCCCCTGATTAAGGTGTCATCTTGGAGTTCAACATCCTAACCCATGGCAGACACCAGCCACACAAAACTCCCCACATAGAATTTGACCAAGTAAAACACCAGGACCCCAAAACCTTGAAATAGGCCTTGCAATCCAGAAAAAATTAGAATAGATTGCAGCCATGGAGAAAGAAATTGTGAAATTAATCACCTATGGGGTTTGGGAAGAATCCAAATTTCAACTACACTTGCACAACTCATATGTCTTGTTAATATAGTGGTTAAGAACTGATCTCATTGTCCATTATCTGAAACCAAAGTTCCTGTTTAAACCCACCATTGATACAAGAATGAATAAAGATAAGGAGTTTTATAATTATATAAAAAATTTTGATAATATTTTGTAATAATTTGTAAGTATGTTTTTATGAGTATTGATTATGGAATTGAAACCTTGATAATATATATTATCAAGATAGAGATCCCATATAACTTTAAATTAAGTTTTGAGTAATCAAATGTGTTTCAAATATTGATATACACGTTTTCAATGAGTTTCATTGTTTTGGGAATAAATTATAGTAATTATATTAAACAATGCTATATACTCTGTATAGATAAATTGCATAATTTTAATCTTATCCCTCTTTGGGATTTAATAATACTTTAATATACTCTACTGAGCCTTGAGTGTGTTCAAAGAGAGGGAACTGAGCTTAATTGTAAGTTATAAAACTTTTAATATAATTTCCAAGAGTATACATACTCTATATGTATAATGTACACCAAGGTACTAGGAATTAAGAGGTTGTAAAGACTGCCCATGGCGTGCAAGGGGCTGAAGGCACAGGAACTATTACCAATAGGACTCAAAAATTGTTTTTTGTCATCGCAATGAAGAAGATGATAGGAGGAGTAAAAGTGATGAGAAGATGGAAGGATGGAATGGAGAATTCCAGGAGGGGGTTGTTGAATAAATGGTTGTTGAATCCTATGAGAGTAACACCAGGAAGGGGAAAGGTGATATGAGTTTAGCAGGCTGGGTGAAGGATTTCTTGTGCTGAGATGACACCTACTGGCAGAGGGACTAACCAGTAAGAAGTTGTATACTAATTCCTTGGGGGAATGAGTCCAGGAGGTAAGGAGAGGCCAGTATATGTGAGAGCTGAGAAGGGGGCCTTGAGGGATGAGTGGCTGGTGTGGCAAGTTGGAGTTCCCATGGTATCAAATGTTGACTGATTGGGCTGGAGGCTTTATTTGACTGATTTGGTGATTGGCCTGGCCAGGAAGGTTTGAAATTTACTGATCTGGAGTCCTTGGAGTATGGGATGAACAGAAAGTGGAGATTATTTGCTATGTATATAATAAGTGTAATATGTACTCACTCATATACCAATTTGGTTGAGGAGAGATGAAGGATGTACCAAGCCATTAAAAGAAGGAGATATCCTGGGAAGTTTGACTGAATCACATGAAACAGTGGTGAGGTGTACATGGACATAGGGCTTATAACATACAGGGAGAGGGTGAAGCTTGTAGGAGAAGATGGAGATTGCAAGAGATGCAGGAGTATTCCAGTGGAAGGTAGGATTAAGTGAATTTGGGTTTGACATGAGGTTGAAGATGATTAAGAAGGTTGGATTTTTTTAGTTGAAGAAGTTTCAGTGTTGCAGTCATGACACTAACCCCCCTGAAAGGGAAGGGGAAGCTCCAGATGCCCAGAGAAGGATGTGCTGGAGGTGAAAATTGAGTTCTGTTGTACTTGCTGATTGGAAGCTGGGAGTCTTGGGAGCAAGGTTGAATAGCTTGAAGGTGGTGAAAAATTGCACAGGTTTTGGGGCTTGAAGTCTGAGACTATGATGGGATTTCAGAATGTTGAAGTTTGAGATTTGGAGTAGGAAGTTTGAATTTGGAAGTATGCAGCTTGAACTTTGAAGTTTGGGGTTTGAGGTCAAACTGAAAAGGTTGAAAAGTGTTGAAGAGGGATTGATAGGGATTCTACCTTGGACTAGGAAAATCATGAGAGTGATCCTGGAGAGCTTGGAGTAGGGAAATGGACTCAGAGGAAGGTGGAGAAAATGAAGACATAAAGGAAAAAGAGTAGAGAAGGAAGAATGAAGAAATAGAAGAGGGGGTTATGGGGGTGACCAAGTTTGGTGTGGAAGGTAAGAGGAAAAGGAAAGAGGAGGATCTGGAAGATGATTGAAGATGTTTTAAGTATTTGAGATGAATGATTATTGGAAGATTATGGTGTATTCAAGACTGGTTTGAAGTGCTAATGGTGGTGAAGATCCAGAAGTGAACTTGGAGGTTTTCCAGGAATGTTTGGTGGATGATTGAAGGTAAAAATGAGGTTATTTTGATGGGTTTTAGGATTTATTATTTGAAGAAAGAAGGAAGATATTGGATGGAAAGGGAATTGATAGATGAATAAAAGTTTATTTTGAAGTATTTTATGATAGGATATGTAGGATGGAGAGGACTATTTGGAAGCTGTAGGATAGGAAGGAAAATACTTTTTTTCTTATTTATATTTTATTTTTTATTTTATTTTGGAAGTGATTGATTGGAAGAAGTTGAGTTTTTATGATGATGGAATGTTTTTTCTGAATTTTTTTGATGGAGGATGAATTGATTGAATTTTGATTGGAAAGTGATGGTGATTGGAATTTGGATTTGGACAAGGATTTTTATGATGAATTGGTTTTGGAATGATGTATGGTATTGAATTGATGGAGAAGATAATTCCAGTTTTGATGGGAAAGGGATTACAGGATTTATTTGATTTGGAATGATGGATGGAGTTGGGTTAATTGGTGAAGCAGGGAAATCCAGTGGTGATGAATTTGGATGTTTTTTCCCAAAATTTAATTGGTGAGATTGAGGATGGATGGATGAATAGATGCATGGATGGGTGGATGGATGAGTTGATCAGGGTTTTGGATTTTGAAGCATGAGTGCCTAATTTTTCCAAAATAAGAAAAGGTTCCCAACCAATTCTCAAATAGCTATCTTGGAATGTGTATCAGTAGTGATTTTCTTTTCAGATAGTAATAATTGATTCCCAGGATGTATTCCTTGTAGAATTCAGTTTCTATTATGGTCAGAATAGTTAATATACTTATCCATAGGCTGTTTTGAAACTTGATCAGAGGAGTTTGGTTGATTGAAAGAGTATTTCTAGCTTTATTTAGTCAGCATGTTGGGTACACCCACTTGAACCATGAACACAAGTAAACAACTGTAAGAATCTATCAAACTGTTAGTCACTTGATCCCCTTTCTTCAATCTTTTAATAATTTATTGGAGAAACTTGTCAGCTTTTTTTTTAGGTAAGTACGCTCATTTTTGCTTCAAGAATTTTCAAAGAGAGTTAAAGAATTTCAGAAGTTCTAAATTCCTCAGGATTCTGTTCAGAGTAAGTGTTCCCCCTTCTGGAAACATGTTGTCCCAAAGTGACAGGAGGCTAGGTGAATTCAATGAAGAAGTTCCAAGGACTGTAAGTGAGTTGAAACAAGAAGGAGTTCCATATACTAAAATTTTCTTCTGGTGAGAGCTTTGTAAGAAATGGAAATACTTATAAGGCAGAAAGATCAGTTATTAAATCAAAAAGCCTGTGATATTTCAGAGGTAAGCATCCCAAAAGAAATTTTGGTGAGGATGACAGAACCTAAAAGGTCAGTCAGTGAAAGTCATTGGAGGAATTTGGTGAAGCTTCTCCTTTGTAACAGCATCAGGTTTGCAAAAATCAACAAATGATTGCAAAGCACTATCCTTTTTCTTGAAAGGAAAGGACATTGGCTCCAGTTCTTGAAGTGCTGGGGCTGGATGAAACCTTTCTCTACATTATTGGCTATGTAGGCTTGTAGGGTTTAATTTTAATTTGAGTTAGTGAATAGACAATCCAACTGGAGGTATGAGGTCTTCCAGTCTGATATGGTTGTTGTAAGCACGGTTTGAAGAGAGTTGATATGCTTTAGCCTAGGAGAGAGACTCTAGGAATAAATATTAATCGAAACTTGTCAGCTTTTTTTTTAGGTAAGTACGCTCATTTTTGCTTCAAGAATTTTCAAAGAGAGTTAAAGAATTTCAGAAGTTCTAAATTCCTCAGGATTCTGTTCAGAGTAAGTGTTCCCCCTTCTGGAAACATGTTGTCCCAAAGTGACAGGAGGCTAGGTGAATTCAATGAAGAAGTTCCAAGGACTGTAAGTGAGTTGAAACAAGAAGGAGTTCCATATACTAAAATTTTCTTCTGGTGAGAGCTTTGTAAGAAATGGAAATACTTATAAGGCAGAAAGATCAGTTATTAAATCAAAAAGCCTGTGATATTTCAGAGGTAAGCATCCCAAAAGAAATTTTGGTGAGGATGACAGAACCTAAAAGGTCAGTCAGTGAAAGTCATTGGAGGAATTTGGTGAAGCTTCTCCTTTGTAACAGCATCAGGTTTGCAAAAATCAACAAATGATTGCAAAGCACTATCCTTTTTCTTGAAAGGAAAGGACATTGGCTCCAGTTCTTGAAGTGCTGGGGCTGGATGAAACCTTTCTCTACATTATTGGCTATGTAGGCTTGTAGGGTTTAATTTTAATTTGAGTTAGTGAATAGACAATCCAACTGGAGGTATGAGGTCTTCCAGTCTGATATGGTTGTTGTAAGCACGGTTTGAAGAGAGTTGATATGCTTTAGCCTAGGAGAGAGACTCTAGGAATAAATATTAATCATCAGTAACTTTCTTTAAAACAGTTTCTGATTCTTCAGGAACTTCATCAGTAACAAATGGAAACATCATAAGAAGTAACCAATTGCATATTTATGGAAGGATTAATCCAATATATGTGGAAAGAGCTTTCAACTCAAATGGGATTGGAAGTTGTGTTGGGGAATTTCAAAGGTTCTGAAGTAAGGGGAAATGCGTTGGGCTGCAGTGCAAAAGGCAGAGTTGAGGGGAGGCCTGCTGTAGGAAGTGTAGCTAGGTTGAGTTCAGCAGGATTGGAGGAAAGATCAGTGGCTAGTTGGTGTCTTGAGGTGATCAGAACCATATTCCAAGTTTGCCGCTGGATTCCAGTGATGAAGAGTGTCAATTTCAAGGGTGATTCAGGGAATGATGCATTGACTAGAAGGGTTTCCCATTCAAAGCTGTGAAAGGAAGGAGTGAAATATCATTTGGAAAGTTGGTTCACTGAGCTAATATTGAAAAGATGAGTATGTTTGCCCAGAGGAGAGGGCCGTAAGGGATGGATACTTTGAACCATGTAATTCACCATTACAGATTGAGTTGCACCTGAATCAAACAAACAATATAGATAAGCCTTTAAAAAGAGGAAGAAGACAACTGGTGAGCATAATATTGGTTTGGCTTTGGGGTAGCACTGAAAGGTGATGGAGTAGGAAAAGAATAAGATGAGTTGACAGTTTTCTTTCTACAGTCTTCTGTCTTGTGTTACTACCACAATATAATCATAATCCTTCCCTCTCCCTTCTTGCCTTTTCATCTGCCTTGATTTTTCCATCTGGACCTAGTTACAAAGAGGGTCTGGTAAATAAAATAGTTGAAGTTGAATTTTCTGGGGACTGGTCATGCTCCCTACCCTCACCTCTATCCTTTTAAGGCTGATTAGAGCTAGATTGAGGTTGAGAAGAACTGTGGGTTTGAGAATTAACAAGAGAAGAGAATTTTTCTTTTACCCTTTCATGATAACTTGTACCATAGTCCAAAAATATATCCATAAGATCCTGGAGAGTCTCTTGAGAGCAATTTTAACCTGTTGGTTGATCCAGACGGCGTCAAGGAAGGATTTATCAAAAATGGAAGTAAAAGGCTCTATCACTCCATCCAGAGAATTTGGTCATAATTATCTAAATTCAGTGATGTGGGTTGAAGCATAGCCAGATTCCTTCATCTTCAATTTCACCAGTCCCTTTTCAGCCTTGAAGACTTCAATTATTTTTCCAAAGAGGGTGTGAATTTGCTCTGTAAAGTAGGACCATGAGTTGAGGAGGAAAAAGGGCTTTTGATTGAAAAGGTGAGCCAGATAGGGTTGGATCCATTGATTTTTGTAGGAATTAGTGGCTAATAAGGACCATGAATTTCAGTGGGAGGCAAAATAGAAAGGACAACAAAATGGGAGCAGGGAGCTTGGACAGTAACTAATAAGGACTTGGCAGGCACAGGAGGAGGTTGAAGGATGAGATTGATGAAACAGAAAAGGAGAAGAAAAGCAAAGAAAATGGATATAGTGGTCAAGCAGGGATGTTGGATGGTTAACTCCTATTGATGAGGCAGCATAGGGGTGGAGGGTGGTAGCAGTTGGTGAAGCATGGTTAGCGGTTGAGCGCAGTGAGATGAGGAGTGTTTGGGTTGAGCTTAGTGAGATGAGGAGTGGTTGGGTGGAGCGTTGAGAGGTGAGGAGTGGTTGAGCACCAAGAGGTGGGGAGTGGTTGAGCATTGAGTTGAGCGTCAAGGATTTGAGGAGGGGTTGGGATTTGTGAGATGAGGAGTGCAGAGCCACTGGGTGGGTGGATCAGTTGATATTCCCAGTTTGGGAGCTTTGGCTTTTGCAGTGCAAGCTGGTGTTGTGAGGTGCGCGGCAGTGATAGAAAAATAAAAGTGAAATAAAAAAAAACATGGACTGAAGAAAAGAAAAGAATGAAAGAGGAAAGAAAAGAGTAACAGAGGCAAGAAAGAACATATACACAACAGGTTTAGAATGCATTTACCATCTGCTTGAGTAATCCAACAGCCTCCCTTGCTAAATCATTCTATAATCTTTAGTCGAGTGAGAGTGCAGCTCATAGGTATGCTGGAAACAGGCTTTGTTAGGAAGTCTGCCAAGTTCCCTTTTGACAAAAAATTTTGGAGCTGGATAGAGTTTTTCAGGATTTTTCTCCTAACGTAATGGAACCTCAGTTCCATGTTTTTGGTGTGAAATCCAGCGTGGTTGGCCTTATTCAGAGCAAGTTTGATACACCCTTTATTGTCTTCATAGACAATTGCAGGCTTGTTGGAGCTAGACGGAAAAGTTTTGACCAGCAGTGAGAAGACCCAATTTACTTTTTTGAAGGCATTTCCAATTGCTTTATATTCAGCCTTGGTGTTTGAGAGAGAAAGCATTGGCTGCTTTTTGGACTTCCAGGTGATTATTTTACCATTCCATAGAATCAGCAGGCCAGATATGGACCACCGGGTACAGGGACAGGTGGCCCAGTTGGCGTCTAAATAGGCATGGATTTGATTATTGTCTTTGGACTTAGTGAAGTTGAGGCCGTTAGCATCTGAGTGTTTGAGGTAGTTGAGCACGTGAAGAGCGGCCTGGTAGTGATAGAGATTGAGCTTTCCCAGGAACTGTGCTAGGTATTTCACCGCAAAGGTGATATCCTGTTGGGTGCAGGTGCTGATGTGGTTCAACTCACCTACAAGTTTCCAATAGTTAGCCCCTGATGCTGAGAAGTTGGCGTGGTCTTCCTCACTGGAAGGAAATACCTTGCCTTGAGGTCTGAAGGGAGTGGAAAAGGTTCTGCGCGGAGGCAGTAGATATTGGGAGCATATGTGTTGGATGTAGGACTGCTGGTATAGCTTGAAGACATTGGAATGGTGGGAAAGGTTTGTACCTAGTAGCATGGACACTTTTCTCAGGTATTTAATTTTGAACTTCTTCCCAAGTTTGTAAATGAAGGCATCTGGTCTTTGCTGAACACTGCAATATCATCCACGTGCATGTAGAGATAGGTGGATTCTTTCCAGAAGACGCACTGGTTGGCTTCACATCTGTTAAAACCAATTTCCAGTAGCCAGTTCCTGAGGGTGTCATACCAGGCCAGTGGGGATTGCTTCAGGACGTATAGAGCCTTCTTCAGGCGCAGGAGTTTTCCAGAGGAGACAGAAATGTTGGACAGAGGCATGATGAATAGTTTTTGGTCAGGGTGGCATTGAGGAAGGCAGACTTTATGTCTACTCGATGGAAGAGAAGGTTTATTTGCGCCACAATTGAGATTAGCATTCAAAGAAAAGTCTTTTCACTTGTTGGAAAGAAGGTGTTTGTAAAGTCATTACCATATTCCTTGTTGACTCCCTGTGCGCAGAGATGGGCCTTAAAGTCAATTATTTGGTTTTGATTGTCCCTTTTGGTGCAAAAAACCCAAGCACAGCGGAGAGGCCTGGAGCTATGAGAGCCATCAGTTTCCTCCCACGCGTTGTATGAGAGAAGGTTCAGATCTTTTGTCTTCATTGCTTCAATACACTCTTCATGTTATTTTGAGTTGAAAGCTTCTTACAGTTTCTTTGGTTCTTTTTACAAGTGGTCCACTATGAGATAGAGGGAAGGAGTCCCAACCTTGGAGTTGGGGCAACATGGAAAATAGAGAATTTTTTCCGTGGAAAGCCTATCATGAGGAATGAAGGAAGAGTTAGTGGAAGGGCCAACACCTTCACCAGGGGGGACAGCAGGGGAGGGATCAGGAAGCACAGTGGAAGGTGAGGGGTCACAGGTAGCGGGAAGCGGCAGAGAAGGGGAAGAAGGAAAAGGGAAATCTGGACAAGAAGGAGCAGCGGTGTTGGATGGGTTGGGGGGATTGAGGACCGGTAGAGGGGATAAGTAAAGGAAAAGTGAGATTGTCAAAGGAGAAGTTGATGGAGATAGAGATTTTGGAGAGCTCCAAGTCCAGTAGTTAAAATGAAAAGAATTCATTCACATACCTAAGGAAAATGGTTGTCTTGCTAGTTGGGTTTAGCTTGAAGGAAAAAAGCTGTTTGGGAATGAGTGAGAAGGCAGCACAGCCAAAGGGGTGAAGACAGCCATAATTGAACTTCTGATTTTTCCAGGATTTATATGGGATTTTATTGTGCCAATTTCAAGAGGGAAGAATGTTGAGGAGGTGAGTGGCGGTTTTGAAGGCTTCATCCCAGAATTTAGAGGGTAGATTTGATTGGGAGAGCAAGTAGCGGGCCTTTTCTAGAATAGCTTGGTTGGATTTCTCAGCCAGTATGTTTTGTTAGGGAGAAGTGGTGGACAATGCCCTTTTCTGCGCAGTACCTGACAAGATTGGATGAGAGAAACTTGCCCCTGTTGTCTGAGATCAGCCGCTTGACTGAGCCGCCCGTTTCTCTTTTGGACCAGGTCACGTAGTCCTTGACGCTAGGGTAGGCGTCACTCTTGTTCTTGAGGAGGGAAATTGAAAAAAAGCCAGAGTGTTGGTTGGTGAAGGAGATGAAGTAGTTGAAGCCAGAGAAGGAGGTAATGGCAAAGGGGCCTACCAAGTCCAGGTGAATGGCATATAGCAGGTCATTTGCAGGTTTGAATTGATGGGAGAAGGTAGTGGCGGAGCCTTTGCATGTCTTGCAGACTGTGCAGGAGGTGGGGGAGTTGGGAGTGGATTTGAGATTCAGGAGTTTGAGGGCTTGATCTCTGGGGTGGCCTAGATTATGATGCCAGAGCTTGTGGGGGGTAGTGAGTTGGATGGAGCTTGCAGAGGTTGGGACAAAAAAAGCCCCGCAAATTTTGGTGAGTTTGTTCATGGTGGTGCCAATGAGAGAGAAGGAGCCAAAGATCACTTCAAAACCTGAGTAACACATGGATTGAAAGAGGGCCTTGCTGGACTTCAGTTGGGTTGGTGAGATCAGGCAGCGGTTGAGGTTGGGAATGAGGATGATATTTTGAAGAATTAGTGATTTGCCTTTTTGGTTCATCAGCTTGGCCGTGCCCATGTGAGTCTCCATGAGGGAATTGTTTGGCAAGCCAGTTCCAAAGGAAATTTGAGTGGGGGAGGGATTGTGAAGCAGCCTGGGATCATTAGTGATGTGGTGGCTAGCACCTGAATACAGGACAGGGAGTAGACTGATGGATAGTGGCAGCAATGTGAAGTAGAGCTGGGCATTGAAGTGCCGCTTGGCACTAGTTTTGGGGTAAGGCTGAGCAGGATTTGCAGGAGACTTGATGGATGAGTGGAGGTTTGAGCTAGGTTTACTTTTGTTCCAGTAGGGATTCAGGTGAGGTTATACAAACCAGCACTTGCTTTCAGGGTGCCTGGAAAAAGGGTTATGCTTTTGTTTTGAGCAGGGGTTCTTAGGCTTGCATCTTACAGCGTTCTTGTGCAGTTCCAACAAGGGGTCTGTTCCGGTCTCAGGGGATAGATTTGAGTGGGGAGAGCGAGAGGATTCCAAGTGGGTGACTTTGCAGAGTTTGTTTAGAATTCCAGTTGGATTTAGGAGCAATCTGTTGTTGAAAATGAGGGAGTTGAGTATGTGATAGAGGGAACCTGGAAGTTTGACCAGTATGGAGTAGCTGAGAATGTCAGCAGGCACCTCGAGTTGGACCAAAGACAGCTTGTTTGTGAGTTTTTGGCAATTTTTGATGTAGAGATTGAGGTCACCCTTGAACTGAGATTGGATGAAATTCAGGCAGATCCTACCGCAATTCTTTGACAACTGCAAAGCGTAGCAATTCAGAATGGCAGTACAGATAGCAAAGGGGTCACCATCATTATTTCCATTCACCAGGGCTTCAAAGGCCAAGTCCCCAAGATGTTGAATCAAAATGTTGGCAGCCTTGTAAAATTTTTTCTTGTGGGTGGGGGTGAGAGGCTGAGGAAGAGCTTTAGTGACTAGTTCTGGAAGGCCTTTGCAACGGAGATAACTCTTAATTTGGAGACAGCACAAGGGAAAAATTTAATTTGGAGAGAAGGGGGATATTAAGCTTGGAAGAGTTTGCATCTTTGAATTCTGACATTGCCAAGCAGGAGCTCCCGTCTGGCTCTAAGAGGAAGTGTTGGGACTTTAAATCTGTAGGAATTGGTGGCTAATAAGGACCATGAATTTCAGTGGGAGGCTAAATAGAAAGGACAACAACATTGGAGCAGGGAGCTTGGAAAGTACCTAATAAGGACCAGGCAGGCACAGGAGGAGGTTGAAGGATGAGATTGATGAAACAGAAAAGGAGAATAAAATCAAATAAAATGGATATAGTGGTTGAGAAGGTATGTTGGATGCGAAACTCCTATTGATGAGACAGAATAGGGGTGACGGGTGGTAGCAGTTGGTGAAGGATGGTTGGCGGTTGAGCGCAGTGAGATGAGGAGTGGTTGGGTTGAGCGTAGTGAGATGAGGAGTGGTTGGGTTGAGCATTGAGAGGTGAGGAGAGGTTGAGCATTGAGAGGTGGGGAGCGGTTGAGCGTTGAGTTGAGTTTCAAGTATTTGAGGAGCGGTTGGGCGGTGTGAGATGAGGAGTGCAGAGCCACTGGGTGGATGGATCAGTTGATGTTCCTGGTTTTGGAGCATTGGCAGTGCGAGCTGGTGTTGTGAGGCATGCAGCAGTGATAGAGAAAGAAAATTGAAAAAAAAAAGGACTGAAGAAAAGAAAAGAATGAAAGAGGAAAGAAAAGAGTAACAGCGGCAGGAAAGAACATATACACAACAGGTTTAGAATGCATTTAGCATCTGCTTGAGTAACTCCAACAATTTTCAATTACAGAGAGGTAGGAAGCTGCAAGGAGTACCTTCTTTTGGTCCATCTAAAGTTTACTTCATCATTTTCTAAAATCATTTCACATGATTGGGGGAATGGTCGGAGTTTGCTAGGATTGTTGCCTCCAAACATATACAGAGCATTAATGGAAGGAGACTTGAAGGTGCTAGAGTGAGAAGTACTGGTTTATGGAGGTTGAGAAATTTTTTCCAAAGCAGAAGTCATGGTCTGGAGGAGGGCTAAGAGGGTTGGTTCCACAGCAGATGTTGGAAGTTGAGGTTGGGTTGGAGGTTCATGGGTTTCAGTAGAAGCTGAAGGTGGGAAGACTTCTTGAGGTTCCATAGTTGGTGAATTGAGATTACTTAGGATTGTTGTGTCAAATCCTGAGTCCTAACTGTCTTCCTTGCCCTCTTCTTGCGGAGTAGGAATGATGCTGGGATCATAAGATGGAGAATCTAATCCAAAGCCTGCTTGGGGATGTTGAATAATTACACAATTATTGAGGTGACTAAATGCAGGTGGGGCAGGAGAAATAGAAGCTCTTGGAGGAGCTGGAGGAAGGATACCAGTTTCCATGGAAGTGTAGCTTTCTGGCCTCCCATGTCTATGAGCTTGAGTAGTCCACTGGTCCTGATTGAAGATATTGATGACAGAACCTCTGCCTCTTGCTGCTCTGGTGAGAGGTGGACTTGATATTAATGATGGTTGTGCAAGTCAGGCTGGAATGGTGTACAAATATGCCAGAGAAGAGAAATGACCCAACAAAAAAAAAATACCCAGAGAAGATTTGAAGAATTAAATGGCCAAAATGGACTATATTTGAAGTATGTTGACCCCCTTCAAAGAATTTAAAATATAATTGAGCCCTGTCAAATTACATCAAAGCTGATTTAGGTCCCTTCAAAGCACATAAAAGCATGTCAAAGCAGATTGAGCCCTGTCAGATTACGTCAAAGCTATTTGAGGTCCCATCAAAGCACGTTGAAGCAGATTGATCCCCATCAAAGTAAGTTGAAGCTATTTGAGGTCTGGTTGAAGCAATTCAAGGAATATTGAGCCCTTTTGAAGTACGTCTAAGCTATTTGAAGTCCCATCAAAGCACATCAAAGCAGATTTATCACCATTGAAGTACACCAAAGCATGTCAAAGCTTATTGAGCCCTGTCAAATTACATCAAAGCTATTTGTGTTCCTGTAAAAGCATGTCAAAACAGATTCATCTCCATCAAAGTGTTTCAAAGATATTTGAGGTCCAATTGAAGCATTTTGAAGCAGACTGATTCATTTCAAAGTATGTCAAAGCTATTTGCGGTCCCATCAATTAATTTCAAAGCAGATTGAGCCCCATCAAAGTATGTCAATGATATTTGAGGTCCCTTCAAAGCACATTGAAGCTGATTGAGCCCTGTCAAATTATTTCAAAGCTAGAGCTGAAAAGTCTCTGGAGGACACGTTGAGAAAGAGGATTGAAGAAGTCAAAGAAGAAGAAATCTGAGTTGTTGGCCAATGATGAGTTGATAAGGGGGAAAGGATAGTTTCCACAGGGGTAGCCACACCTTTTATTGCACTCCTTTGGAAACTTGAAAGTGCACAGACAGTTTAACTGAATCAGAAACTTTTCCACAACATATGTGGCAGTGTTATCCAAGGTTAAAAATGGGATGGATTGGATTGGAGTTGGTTGAAGGTGATAATTGGAGAAGAAGATAGTGGGCAGTAATTAAGGGGAAGGAATTAGTATAATTTCATGACTGCCCATGGCATGCAAGGGGCTGAAGGCACAGGCACTACTACTCATAGAACTCAAGGATGATTTTGTTGAATTACAATGAAGAAGATGAGAGGAGGAGTACAAGTGATGAGAAGATGGAAAGATGGAATGGAGGAGTCCAGGAGGGGGTTGTTGAATAACTGGTTTTTGAATCCTATGAGATTAACACCATGAAGGAACAAGGTGATATGAGTTAAGCAGGCTGGGTGAAGGATTTCTTGTGCTGAGATGACACCTACTGGCAGATGGACTAACCAGTAACAAGTAGCATACTAATTCCTTGGGGGAAAGATTCCAGGAGGGAAGGAGAGGCCAGTATATGTGAGAGCTCAGAAGGAGGCCTTGAGGGATGAGTGGCTGGTGTTTCAGGTTGGAGTTCCCATGGTATTACATGTTTACTGATTGGTCTGGAGGCTTTAGTTGACTGATTTGGTGATGTGACTGTCCAGGAAGGTTTGACATGTACTGATATGGAGTCATGGGGGCATTGGCTGAACAGAAAGTGGAGAGTTTGTACTGTTAAAATAGGTAGGAACTTATGTGTGTGCCATGTATAAGTGTAATCCAAATGGGATGCACATATGGGCTTTTAACACCCATTGGACAAGCACATTGCAAGACTACACAGGCATGTGTGGATATCACAGATTGGGAAAACTGACCTCAAAACACGTGAAAGAGTCATTTGGTACACAAGCCATCATGGGCCACCCCAGCCAAATGGGCTTTCATGGGCATTATTGGGCCCAAGTTCATTTTGGACATACTTTTCCAGCAACACTGGCCCGCCAAATTTGTCAGTTCCTGGTTTTGGGTTGCAACGGCCCGTTGAGGCCATTGCCTGTGTTGCGGCCCGTTTGGGGCTGCTTTTCCTTGCTCATGGACTGTTGAGGGGCCTGACGGCCCGCGCAGGGGAGTTTTAGGGGGGTAGAGGGACTCAAAATGGAGTCCCCCCACCCCGGTGGCGGCTGCAGGAGCTGGGACCAATGGTCCTGGCTCCCTCCCCTCCCCTTGCTTGACATTGCGAGGGAGGGGGATGGCTGGTGGAATACCACCAGCCACCAAGATTGACCTGGCCAGTTGCAGCAAGGCAACCAGCAGTGGGAGGGGATTTCATCACCCCCCCCCCATCTGATCAAAAGAACAACAGGGCTCTCTCCCCTTCCCCCTTGTTACCAAGGGGGAGGTGCTAAGGGCTGGGGGGACCTGATCCCCCCCCAGCCTACAAGACTGTAGATACAGTCCAGGGTGGTTGCATTGCATTGAGGAAACCAGCAGTTGGGGGGATATCATAACCCTCCAACCTGTGTGTGTGGGAGAGCAAACAAGTGGGGAGCTCTCCCCCCCCCTCCCCCTGTTATCAAGGGTGAGGTGCTAAGGGCTGGAGGGACCTGATCCCCCTCCAGCCCACAATTTTTCAATGGTTTGCCTGGGGAAAACCACGTCTCAGGAAACCAGTGGGGGATTTGACTACTTCTGCTGGTTCCCTAGTTAGGAAAGAGGGGGGGGAAAGCATTTCCGCTGGTTACACCCCCCTTTGTGAGCTTGAGACTGGACCCAGATGAGTTCTGGGTCCCACCTGGCCCATATGTGGGTCCATGTGCTGGTTGCATGAGGCAACCAGCCAGTGAGTAAGTTCAGAGGGGTAACCGGAATGGTTGTAAGGGACAACCAGCCCAGGGATTGAAAATCCAAAGGGCCCGTTAAGCCCCATGAGGGTGGAAACACCGAATTTGACCAGAAAAGGCTGGTTGAAATGGTTCAGGGGCAAATGCCACCTGGGCTGATGTAGCCCAAACCAAGTAACAAGGCTTTTAGAGCCTGTAGAGCTCTTTTGGGGGCCTAAATTTTTCCTTTTCACCTGTTGTATCATGTGCCCACAAGAGGCAAATCTTTTGTACTTAAAGAGCCCTTCTCCTTTCTTTTTTTCATCTATATCCATTTCAATTCATCCAATCATTTATCTGACATATTTCCCCCTTGTGAAAGCCCATTAGCCTTTATAGAAATAAGGTTTCCAGCATTCCTTTTGATTTAATTACTGCTCCTCCTACCACTAAGCTAATTTCTGGCCATAATTTTCACATGTACTATGTATATACTAAGTGTAATATCTACTAATTCATATACCAATTGGGTTGAGGAGAGATGAAGGGTGTACCAAGCCATGAAGAGAAAGAGAGATCCATGGAAGGTTGACTGAAACAAATGACACAGTGATGAGGTGTACATGGACATAGATCTTATAAACATACAGGGATAGGGTTAATCTGGTAGGGGAAGATGGAGATTGCAAGAGATGCAGGAGTATTCCAGTTGAAGGTAGGATTAAGTGAATTTTGGTTTGATATGAGGTTGAAGATGATGAAGAACGTTGGATTGGTTTAATTGAAGGAGTGTCAGGACTGTGGTCATGAAAGCGGTATGTAAATGCCAAGGCTATCAATTTACATGTAAAGGGAGGTATGTAATAATTCTGAGGTTTTCTGGGACTTCTAAACCGTCCATCTGATTGATTATAAAGTTTTAGCGTCAATTATTTACCCCTTTTGTATTTAAATTGAAACCTTACATTAAAAATCCCCCCCCCAATGAGTACTAGTACCCCATTCCTCATTGTTTATGATTTCATGAGGTTCTGAACCCTGGAAAAAAAACTAGGGAGATCCTGGCACTGCCCTTATTATCAATTGAGTCAACTGAGGGCTCCTGTTACCTTAAAGGAGGATGGTCTTTACCATATAGCCCCTCCAACAGTTATATATTATTATTTATTTTTAAGAGACTACGGAAATAGTTAAAAAGCCCATTAAACTTAGTCTCAAGAGGAGATTGACTGGGTCTATAAAATTTAGTATTATAATCAATTAATTATCTTATTGGCAACTCCAACTTTGATTTGAAGGTATAAATTGGAGTAGTATCCCTTGTGTGTTAATACTATACTGGTTGTGAGCTTATTTATAAGAAAAGCTCCTTTGAGCTTCATTCATTTGAATCCAGGCCCCTTGCTTTTTATGGGTTTTAAGGTGTGGCTTTTTTACTCACAATACCTTCTTACTCTTTGAGTTTTTATGCCTTTTGCTAATGTTTTGATTATTCAATTAATTAATCAATTAAATTATTGGTTTTTTCTTAATTTTTCATGTTTAAAGATGGCCCAAGTATAGCAGTAGAGGTTAAATCCCTGACAGAAAACCTCAGACAGGAATTAAAGTGCTAAAATGCATATGGGTTTCCCAAAAAAAAGCAAGACAAAAAAAAAACATAACCAAGTTCAAGGCCAGGTTGTGTGTCCAGGGATTCCACCAAGAATTTGGACTTTACTACTCAAGTGTCCTTGCCTAAACAGGTGACAAATCCTCAATCCTTTTACTTATTGCGTACACAGTCTGGAGCAGGTAAAAAATTCACCAACTGGATGTCAATTTGGATTTCCTCAAGGCCCCACTGAATGAGAAGACCCATGCAGATGTGCTGCCAAATATTCCAGTCTCCCCAGGGAATGCAGTGCCTGAAGAAAGCCCTCTACAGGCTCAAGGAAACAGCGCAAAAAATGGTAAGACCTTGGGCTGGCTTTCTTGCTACTAGGAATGAATGTAAAGCAATCACCTAATCTATTCCATCTCAGCCACAAAAATTATATTGCCGCGCTTGGGGCTCAGTAGGAGCTACCTGCACACAATCTCTGCTCCACACCCTTGAAAAATTTTGGGAATCTTTTTTCTGAACCAAAGGAGGAGCAGGAGGATTTAATTGCAACTGGGTCAGATTACAGAAAACTTGTTGGAGAACTCAGTTACATCAGTTGCAACACTTGTCCCAATATCACCTTTGCAGTCAACTACCTGTCACAATTCCTCAATGCTCCCGGTGATTTTTTCTAAAATGCTGGCCTGATGGTCCTCAGCTGCCTTCTTCACACACAATTTTTGGGACTCAACTTCATAAAAAATCAGCACAAAACCAACCTCAGTGCTTACATCAATGCAGACTGGGCCACTTGCCTCACCACCAGGCAATCTTTCAGTGGCTTGTTGGTGCTTTGGAATGGCAACATCATCAGTTTTAATTCTTGAAAGAACCCTATGGTCACCCTCTTCACCACCAAAGCGGAGTAAAAGGTGGATGGGGAAGCGGCCAAGGAGGTTCTTTGGTCAAAGTCACTTACAGAGGAGATCTTTTGAAAACTGGTGAAGATTCCAATTCCTGTCCATGAACACAATGATGGTTGTATCAAGCTGGACTCAAAAATAGCCAATCACTCCAAATTCAAGACAAAGAATATGGAGTTGAGATACCACTTCCTGCAAGAGGAAGCTGAAAAAGGCACCATCTTGATCTTACAAATTGACTTCAAAGGCAACCCGGAGGACTTCCTAACAAAGCCTTTCTCTTTACTATCACTTTCTTGACAACTCAAGATGCTCAATTTTGGGGCCATCAGCAAAAAAGACTGAAACCAGGGTGTTTTTTGAGGTATTGGCTTCTTCCTTCTCCTGTTCAATGCATTTCATTTGTATTCCTATATTGGCACCTAGTGTGGGAGCATGACCTCACCAACGCACTAAGTTCTGCTGGCCCCAGGTGCCTCAGGTGCGGTCCGGCTCATCTACACCAGTGCCAGCACTCCAATTCCAAGCTGGAATGACTTAAGTAGCAACTCAAGCTCATATCTCAAGACTTTTCCCCCTGTATGATTTCCAACTCATACCACTATCATCTTGGGAGCCTGAGACCTGTGAGCACAGTATTTGTTTTCCTTTGTGCCTGTTGTCTCTTTCCCCCTCAACAGTGTTTCCTTCTTTCTGATAAACTCTCATCTTTATTCCTGTCTGTTAATTTTTTCATCTCTTTCATCCAGGTTGTATTGTCCACTCAACTCAGCTGCTCTTTTTACCGCCTGCTGTTGTTCTGAGTCTTCTTTTGAAGGTGATCATGAATGCTGTTTTTTTCCTATCCTTGTCTTTCATAACTGAAATATATCTTATTTTGAATTCTTATCTCACAAAAATGAGACTTTCACAAGGGCTACTTGCCAGAAATCAGGGCTTGGAAAAATGTTAATCTACTCACAGCAGGTTTAAGGGAATATTGACTAAGAGTTTCTGCAGGGATTAGGGCAATTGATAGATTAAGGTTAAGAGTACTTTGATTATACTTTCTGGAATAGATTTCCTAGTAAGAATTATCAAACTGATTTCTTTTGGAAAAAATTGGGAGGAAGGAAGAGGCAGCCAGTTCATACAGACATGGACTTGAGTCTAGCTAGAGGTAAAACAGGTCAAGGGGTTCAGGATACATACTCAATGTTCATATCAGTCAAGAAAAAGCAGAGGGACTAGTCAGTTCATACTACTACATTGGGATAGGCTTTCTAATACATTGGTTCAAGCTTTCCTGGATGTTTAAGTTGGGAATGGACAGTTGAAGGAGGTATAGTGTAAATGGGAGTCATGAATATATGTACTAGGGTAAAGATAGTATGGGATACAATCTGCAGGAGGATGTACATCAGGATTCCCAAAGGATAAAACATGATGGAATATAGGATAGACAAGGTATTTGAGGTCATAGGATATGCAGGTCTGTTAGATTAAATATGTGCACCATGGTAGATTAATTATATGCAAGCCAATGGAGTCTATCTGTATAATATGTGAGGTTAGACTATATGCAGATATCCAGTGAATGTAGAGCCTGAGTGTACATAGTTACTGGGGATATCATGAGGTAAGTCCCCTGAGGCCTTTAGGTTAGAGTTCCTTTGAATTTAGATTAGACTGAGTTAGGTGTCAGTATGATAGTACCCCCTGGTGAAAAGGAGGGCATCTCCTGATGACCATAAAAAGAGAAGGTTAAGAGGTTGTCTATTCCTATCCCCATTGGTCATGTCTGAATTGAGATTTCCTTCTCCATACCTACAACCATCACCACCCTCCACCACACTACCATCACTGTACTCCCACAACAGAATCCCTATGTAAACCTATGCCATGGAGGAGACCAACAACTATCACCAAGCTCAACAATAATATCCCAGTTTTGACAGATATAAGAAGATTGAGAGGATCTGTACCACCAGCAGCAAGCAAAACTTTTCCAAATGCAAGAATTTTTTCAATATGGAAGGCCTTTTGAGATGGAAAAGCAGACAAGGAAGGCCTTGGGTCCAGCCCTGTGGGTCCAGGAGAAGAGCCATCCCTTTGAGGTAAAGGAGGTTCCAGAAAATGATTCCATGACCTGGGGGTATTCTTCCAGGTTTTTTTAAGATTCTGGTAAGTTTTTTTATTTCTTTTGTGGTTTCAAATTTGCTGAAATGTGGCTTTCAGTTCATTCAATGCAGGAGCAACAAGAGAAGACTAGGGCTAAATGAAAAAATTTGAGTTGAACTGGGAGGCTGGAAATGGATGGAACTTCCAGGTTTCAAGAAAAAGAGAGGGGTGAGGCCTTCATTAGGTGGGGGATTCTCTAAGAGATTTGGAAAAATATGAAGCTGATGAAGCCCCTGAAAAGCGATCCCATGGTAAAAATGTGATAAATTTGGTTGAAACCATCAAGAAAGATTTTCAAAGATTCAAACAAAATTTTTGAGGTGTCAATACAAGCCATGAAAGAATCAAAGAGTCAAAAAGTGCCCAGTGCATCAAAGAAAACCGTAAAAGTTTCAAAGGTGGTTTGTGGAGCATTGAAGAAAGAAATCAAGGAATCAAAGCGGGCATCAATATTTCAAAGCAGCCTGTAAAAGTATCAAACATTGAAGGCTTGAATCTGGAAATCAAAGCCTCAAAGCCTGGACTCAAAGTTTTGAAGTAGCCTTTCAAAGCTTCAATAAGAATATGGATGCCAAGGGGATCTGAGAGATGGAATTGAGAAATGTGCCTGAAGAGTCTGAAGATAACCAAAAGAAGGAAAAAGAAAAAGAAGAAGTGCAAAGAAAAGGAAGGAATAATTGTTGAAAGAGGGGGAAGACCAGATGATTCAATAGAGTTGGAGAATCTAAGGAAACAAATGAAGGAGATGGAGTTGAGGGAAAAGGAAATCAAAGAAATTAAAAATAGGAAGAAAGGTATTTTTAGGAGGATAAGAGAAAAATCTGGTTGTGGAAGGCAAAATTTATCAGAAGAATATTTGAAGGGGTTAGGGAATGGAAAGAGATTACTGGAGATTATGGAGCCTTCATTAATTGAAAGATAAGTTAGAGAGGATTCTATTTAAAATAAAGAACAACTAAATTATTCTTTAAATATTCATAGTAAAAATTCTAAGGCTTTGGATTCTAAATTTCAGCCAATTTTAGCTAGAGGATGGGGTTGTGAAATTAGGAAATAAATTATTGGATTTTTAGAAGATAGAATGAAAAGAAGTTCAGAGATAAAGAAGAAGCTATCATATGTTCTTATTTATTTTGGGATGACTTGTAAATCATTTTATTCTATAAGAGGTCCCAATTCTTAGGAATATAGAAATTCAAAACTAGTAAATTTGTGGATTTCCAGAATAAAGGAATTTGAAGAGCTTATTTTTGGAAATTTTTGAGGTATTTTTTTATTGGTTAATGTTGAATTCACAACCCATTTGAGTTTTGTACACAACTCAAATGGGTTGTGTAGCCCCCACACAACATTTTGTAGTTTTGTAGCACTACATACAACTACATTCAATTTGTGTGGGGTTGTACACTACTTGGATTTAGTCGTGTAGCGTGCCACACAACTACAAACTTCTTTGGGCCAAAAAAAAAAAATAATAAACTAATAAACTAATAAACTAATAAACTAATAAACCAATAAAAATTTGTGGGAACAAGGACTCACCTTGGTCCAGTCTCAACATCACATGGGGGGGGTGTAACCAGCGGACATGCCTCTCCCCCACTTTCTGTTAATTTCCTGGAGGGTGCAGTCAAACCCCCCCACCAGGGCCCTGGAGGTTGATGCCCCCTAGGAGTTTCTAACAACAGATGGGCTGGGGGGTGGCCAGATCCCCCTCAGCTTGTTGCTCCCCCTCCCCCCTTGGTAAAGGGGGGGGGGAGCGCCCCTTTTTTTGGGTGGGAGGGTGTTCAGGTCCCCCCCACCACTGGTTGCCTTGCTGCAACTGGTTCACACAGATGGGTGGAGGTGATCTATTCCACCCACCACTGGTTTCCTTGATGCAACCAGCTTGGTCTTCTTTGCTTGCTGGTTGTGACCGGGGTTTCCCTGTATGGGCCCCCATGGGTTGAATGGGCCGTGTGGGGCCCTTCAAGACTCCCACACAACTTGGGGTTGTGAATTTATCATCAACCTGTTTTATTTTATTATTATGTATCTTTTTTTTATCCAGTTTTTCTCTTGAATATACATCAGGAGGAAACAAATTTTTTGTTTTATCTTAGTTTGCTATACATCAAAATATGATTTTATTTTTATTATTTTTATTTTTTTTTTGATTGGAAGTTTTTAAGAAAAAAAAGTGTTTGAAAAGAGCTATGTGTTTTTTTTATGTCTGAGAAGTTTTTTGTTTTAATGGGTAGAGTTTTGAAAATATTGAGGAAATGCAGGGAAGTTTGTCAAGTTAGATTGGGGTCCCCACGTAGTGTATTCTTTTTCATCTTGAAAACCTATCCACTTGAAAAAATAGAAGAATTCCCCCCTCCTTAACTTGTTGAAATCTCACAAAAAAAAAAGTAGTCAACCTCTTGGTATTCATGTTGAATTACTAAATTTCTACTACTCAGGAGTTATCCTGATTTGGATAACTTGATGCAGTTGCATTTAGTTGCCCTCTGAAACTGCCACAGCTTTAAGTTATCCCAATTGGGATAACTCTGAGTAGTTGCACTGGCCAGAACTGCACCCAACCACACACTCATCCCGTCTCAGTCACATAATCAATCAGCCACCTGATCTCATTGATCCCATAAAAAGAAAACCCTGGTGGCCAACAAGAAGCAACTGGAAGACTTTTTCCAACCAGGTAATCAATCAAGGAAAATCAATCAACCACCCAGATCCGCCGTACACCACACGGATCAAACAGGCACACCACCAGCCACTAGAAAAAGCAATGGTCAGACCATTGCTTCCCACTCATCACAGACCCAGACCTCCAAGCCAACTGATAACCCTACCAGGTTATCCCAATTGGGATAACTTGGAGTAGTTGCACAAGGCAGACACTTGTGCAACTATATTTTCCATTCCAGAAATCCTGACTTCCCAGACCAAAAATAGATGGGAAGCCAAGATCAACCCAGCCAAAAAACTCAGACCTAGCCAGCCAGCCAACTCAGAACCAGCCATTCAGCCCCCTGGCCACCAGACCCCCCAGCTGGAAAACCAAAACCCAGCCATCCACACAGCACAGAGCAGGCAGCCTAGACCAGACAAGACAGCCCTAGCCAGCTAGCCAGCCTTATCCAGCCCACCAGCCTTAACCATCCTGCCATTCCTAAACAGCCAGCAGCCCCAAACCAGCCTGCCTGCAAATACTAAGCTAGTCATCCTAGAACAAGTGAGCTAACCCAGAAGGGACCAGACAGCCAAACCTAGCCAGCCAAACCAAAAACACCACTCAACCCCTGGCCACCAGTCCAAGACTAAGCCATCAAGTCAGCCCCCTGGCCACAAGACCCCCACCAAGGCAGCCAGTCAGACCTAGCCAGCCAGAAAGATAAATCCAGCAAGATAAGATCAGACAGCCCAGTCCAGCCAGCCTACCCAGAACAGACCAAGCCAGCCAACCCAGACCAAGGCAACCATACCAGATCAAACCAGCAAGATCAGACCTAGCCAGCCAAACCCAATTGAGCCGGTCTTCCCAGAATAAGCCAGTCAGCCACCACAGACTTAGCCATAAACCCAAGAGCAGCCAGCTCAGATTGAACCAGCCAGCCCCAATCAGAAAGCCAATCCAGGCAAGACAGCCAGCAGTCAGCCCATCAACCAGCCTGCCAGATTGCCACCAAGTCAGCCAGCCAGAAACTAGCCAGCCTGCCAGCCAATTATTGAGCCAGCCAGTCAGCCAACTAGCCAGTCATTTAGTTAGAAAGGAAGCTAGCCAGTAATCCAGAAAGAGCAGCCAGAATTTCAGATGGTCAGCCAGTTGGCATGCAATTCAGAAAGCCAGCCAGCCAGCCAGCCAGACCAACAGCCAGCCAAACTAGAAAACCAGAAAGCAAGAAAGCAATTCATACAGCCAGCCAGACAGTCAGTCAGCCAGCCAGCCAGATTGCCAGCCAGCCAGCCAGCCAGATTGCCAGACAGCCTGCCAGCCAGATTGCCAGCCAGCCATCAAGTCTGAATTCAGACACTAGGACCAGCAGGAAAGACCAAGGGCACAAGCAAGCTTAAGCAGAAGACCAAAGCAGACCAAGAAAATCAATAGATGGAAGGAGAAGACATGAAACTCAATCAGATTTTTCAACCAATCAACATTGGATACCCCCCACCAGACCAAGACCAAACTAAGACCAAGGGGGACAGCAGGATCAAGAGGGAGATCAAGAAAAACCAACAAAAACCTCAGGACCCCCACCAGAACAGAACACTGGTGGATATAAGGAATGAGAGAAAGACCCAGAAAGACGGAAGGACCCAGAAAAACAATCAAGCAGAAAGAAAGACCCAAGGGAAGATCAAGGCAGAACAAGAGTTCAACAAATTCTTTCAGACTGTTTGGTCAGATTTCCTTATATTATCATCTCTGCCTTGATGTGAAGCCCTGTTCCTCATAATAACTCCATATTTCCATCATTTTTTCTCTGCGCCCATTTGTTTCCTGATTTTTGAAAATATTTAAAACAGCACAGAAATGCTGGTTTCAGAAAGAGTAATCAAAACAGAGATTGAGGACCAGGAGCCAAATATTTGATAATAACTTAGAATCAAGTTGTTGAGATCCTTCCCATTCCTCTTCCTCATCTATTTTGACTGTTTTAGTTGTTGGTAGGTGTCTGGAAGACAGTGGGTTGTACTGGTAGGGCTTGAGTAGGTAGGAGTGAAACACTGGATGAATAGTGGACCATTGGAAAGTGATTTGGAGTTTGAAAAAGTTCTTTAAAATCTGTTCTGTAATGCAGAAAGTAACTAACCATTGCTCTGAAATATTATGTGTTGGAAAATCAGCCTTGTTATTTTTAGAAGAGAGCATACTTTGGCTCTAACAGAAAATATGTCAGGGAAATCACTTCTTTTAAGGTCATAATATCTCTTATAAGTTTTAATTGAATTTTCCAGTTCAACCCCAAATTTTTTTTGGTTCTGATTTGTCTGCATTATGCAGCCAGCAGGCTGCTCATATACTACATGCAGAATTCCAAAGTTGGGGTGTTTTACATAAATTTTTGTGGTGAACAATATGGTAAACCTCAAGAAAAGGGGCCAAATTTGAGAAAAATTTTCTTAGTTTTTTATCTCATCAAAAAAAAATTACATATAGCATTTTTTATTTTCTTCCCCTCCTCCAACTTCTCCCTGTCCTAGCATTCTAGGGAAGGCCCAGGGGTGTTCAAGTTTTTAAAATACCTACACACTCATGTGTGTGCTACGTATAAGTGCAATCCAAATGGGATGCACATGTGGGCCTCTGCGCCCCATTGGACACTCACACGGACCATACGGGCCAGTGCAGATGTCACGGATTTGGAGAAACTGGCCTCAAAATGTGTGAAAAAAGCATATTGGTACACAAGCCCAGTGGGGTGTATTGGCAAATACAGCCAGATGGGCTTTTATGGGAATTATTGGGCACAAGGTTTATTTTGGACATACTTGGCCAGACAGGCTGGCCGGCCAAAGTATGATTAATTTGGGTTTTGGGCTTGGGGTGGCTCACTTGGGCCGCCTCCTGTCTTGCAGACGGTTTGGGGCTGCCGCCTGTGTCCCGGCCTGCTTGGGGCCGCTTTTTTCTCTTGGCAAGGCCCACGTGGGGTCTGACAATTTTCTTGGGGCAGCAGCAGTTGCCAAGGGACCCCATGCTAGGCTGTTGGCCACAGCCAAGGGTTGGAGCTGCAGGAGCTGGGGCCAAGGGCCCTGGATCCTCCCCCTCCCCTCACTTGCCATTGCAAGGGGGAAGGGGATGGCTGGCTGGGTTGAACCAGCCACTGGTCAGGGTGGGGGGGACTTCATCACCCTCCCACCCAGATGGAGTGGCTGGGCCAGTTGCAA
Organism: Puccinia polysora; assembly: GCA_025617555.3. NCBI lineage: Eukaryota > Fungi > Basidiomycota > Pucciniomycetes > Pucciniales > Pucciniaceae > Puccinia > Puccinia polysora. The sequence continues at coordinate 14,102,276 of CM062642.1, read as the reverse complement.
AAAGGCAACCAGCGGTGGGGGGCACCTGATTGCCCTCCCACCAGCAAAGCACAAGGGGCACTCTCCCCCTCCCTGCCTACCAAGGGGGAGGAGCAATGCACTGAGGGGGATCTGACCACCCCCCAGCCCACCTACCTTTGACAACGCCCTGTGGGTATCAACCTCCAGGACCCTGGTAGAGGGATTTGACCACCCCCTCCAGGGATTTGTGAGAAAGAGGGGGGGACAGAATGTCTGCCAGTTACACCCCCCCCCCCAAGTGTGTCTGAGACTGGACCCAGGTGTGTCCTGGGTCCCACCTGGCCATTTTTATGGCCAGAGGCTGCTTGCATGAGGTAACCATCCAGCATGTGAGGTAACAGGGCCGGTTGTAACAGACAACCGGCCAGGGGGCTGGTTTAGCCCCGTAATGGTGGAAACAACAGAAATGAACAGAATAGGCTGGTCATAAGGGTACAGGGACTGATTTCATGTGGGCTTATGTAGCCCAAACCAAGTAACAAGGCCTGTAGAGCCTGTAGAGCTCTTTAAGGGCGGAAAATTTGCCTCTTGGCATTTTTTATGATGAGCCAACAAGAGGCCAATCTTTTTTACTTGAGGAGCTCTTCTCCATGCTATTTTAAATCATTCATTCACATCCAATCAAATTCATCAACAATATCATCTGACGTATTGCCCCATTGTGAGAGCCCATTAGTAATCATTGACACAAGGTGTCCAGACTTTCTTTTGCTTCAATTACTGCTTATTTGCCTAAGATAATTTCTGGCCATAATTATAACACATTATCATTACCAATATCATCATTACTTCCAAGCCATCTAGACCTTTGTACCTTCCTTTGGACAACCTCAAAGACCTCATGTTTTCCAAGAATATTTCCTATATCCCTGATTTTAGCTCCACCAAGATAGTTCTGAACAGTCAGGATTATAATGCTTGGGCTTTCTTTATGGATATTGAGCTGGACAACGTCTGTTGTTGGGAGATAATGCATGCAGATGAAAATTTGATTAGTTCAGAAGTGGAGAAAAAGTCTTATCATCTCATCCTTAGGCATATTTATGATAATCATGTGACTTGGGTTGCTTATACTCTTAGGGAAGATGGGACAAAGAGGGTAAGAATTCTTTGGAAGTTTCTTAAATCCAATTATGCTGGTTATTCTCTTCACCAGAAGGTTATAGCCTTCAATAGAATTTTCAAGCTACAATATTCAAATTTTAATCATTTTGTTGCAGAGGCTAGTTCAAGTATAGCTAAGTTCAAGTCATTAGGGCTGAACATGAATACTGAGTGTTTGTAACTCTTAATCATTCAGAAGCTTCCAAAGGAGTTTGATTCTTTTGTTGGGATCATTTCTAAATTGGATTCTTTTCCTGGGGAGGAGGATGTGCTGAAGAGGATTGAAAAGGATGACCTTCAATTCAAGATGAAGGGGGTCTCTGGAACCGCACTTGTTGGAAAGACTGGAAAATATTGCAAGAAGGCAAAGAAGGATTTTTCCAAGGTCTTATCCTATAATTTTCAGAATAAGGGGCATTATGCTAAGGATTCCAAGGAGTCCAAGAAGAGGAAGAAGTCCGAAGAGAATGACAAGGAGGTCAATCTTACTACAGAAAATGTTGCAATGGTGGCTTTGGATGGTCAAATGGGACAGGTTGTTGGGGAAGAAGGTCCCAACAAGAAGGCCAAAATTGATGAGGATCAAGAAATGTACTTGATTGATTATGAAGTGAGTAATCTTAACCTCAAAGATGAGAACTCATTAGTAACTGATAAAGCTTCTTTCCTATTAGGAAACGTGAAGGAGGATTTTCTTGTTCTGATTGATTTTGGTTGTAAAGATCACACGTTCTTTGAACCAAATTTATTTTCAAATCTTATTTTTTATGAAGGAGTTGTAAATATTGGTCAGAAAGGCAGAACAATTCACATTAAGGGAATCAGAAAAGTGATTCTTTCAAATCACTTGGGTTTCAAACCTTCTTTTGAGAGATTGTTCTATTCACCAGAGTTTCCTTATAACCTTGTGTCTCTTGGACTGTTATGGAGAAAAGTTTTGTAGATTTTTTATCTTAAAGAAGATAGGTTTGTTATTGATATGGATTGGAGAAATGTTCTTTGTGGAAATGTTCGGAATAAGCTTCTGTGTGCAAGCTTTTTCAAATTCCCAGCTCTGAGCACTGTTTCTCACAATAGAAGTGGCCATAAGGTAAAGGATAGCAACTGTGAGAGTTTTACAATGGGGACTAAGACTAGAAATGTGTTCTCTAAGAGTAGAGACCGCACTGATGTTCCTAGAGAGGAATTTTTGATTGATTTGGCAGGGACATTCACACCAGAGTCCCTTGGTGGGGCAAGATACTTCATCAATTTATTTGACACTGCAAATAATTATGTTTGGGTTAAACCAATTTGATCAAAGGATCAGACCACCAAGGATTTTTCTGTAATCTTCAAAGTCTGGAAACAGAATAGTCTGATGAAGGAGATCAAGAGATTTATTAACAATGGAGGTGGTGAATTTGTGGGTAAATAGTTTGAGAGGCTATTGGAAAATGATGATATCATTCATATAGTCACTACTGCAAGTACTCCATAGAACAATGGGATAGTTGAGAGAATGAATAGGACTTTACTAGAAAAAGACAGAACTATTATTTCTCAATCTGGTCTACCAAAGTTTTTATGGGATGAGTTGATGTGTACAGTCTGTCTGTTGCACAAAATTGTAAGTTTTAATGGGAGGAGTCCTCATTATCAGTTTTGGAAGTTGTACCCCAGAATGTCACACCTAAGAAAAATTGGTTTCTTAGTTTATTATAGTTTCCACCATAACAAGATGCTTGTTAAGTTAGACCCTAGAGCCAGAACAGGGGCACTTTTAGGCTATGACGTAATAAGTAAATTTTATAGGATCTATTGTCCAGGGACAAGAAAGGCTATCTGTAGTAGGGATGTAAAATTTGATGAAATTACCTTTCCACTCAAAAGGAGTGAAGACATTTTTTTCAATAAGTAACAGCAATAAATAGCTTTAGAGCAAATTTCACCAGCAAAGGCTGAGGAACATTTGGTTCCAGAAGATGAAGAGATGGCAGACGTGCCACCAAAGGGTTCAGTACCCACTTCAGGGGAGTCTGTTAATTAGGAAACTGATGAGCCTCCACCTCCAGTTAGAAGGAGTGGTATGGTGAGAATAACAGTTGACAGGTATGGGGAATGTAAGTCCCATTATGATGCGGCAGGATATGAGGAAGATAAATTTCAGGAACAGTGTATGCTCAATGAAGGCTAGAGTTGAGTTCAAAAATGGGTAACAGGGTTAACCCAAATAATTTTGGCAAAGCTATGAATTCTGATGAGAGAGCCAACTGGAAGATTTCTATTTTTGAGGAATTTGATTCTCTAGAGAATAATAATGTCTTTGAAGTGGTTAAGTGGGATTCTGTTAAAAAAGGAAAGACCATTGTGGGGTCTAGATTGGTGTTAAAAAAGAAGTTTGACACAAATGGAGTTTTGAAGTGGTTCAAAGCTAGATGCATTGCACAGGTCTTCAATCAGAGATAGGTTATTGATTATCAATAAACTTTCTCACCAACTGGAAGGCTCTCCAATTCAGGTACATCATTGCTCTGGCAGTGGAGTTGGGTGAAGAAATTAGACAAGCTTATTTTGTAATGGCATACTTGAATGAAAAACTTGGAGAGGAGGAGACTATTTATATGTTGATTCCTGATGGTTTTTGTGAATGGTTAGTAGAGATTAAACCAGAAACCATGAAGAAAATCTGCATTAGAATTTTTCTTTTTTCAGATAAAGGGGAATATTTCCTCAAGCTGTTTAGATCCCTGTATGGATTGAAGCAAGCAGCTAGGTTGTGGTATAAACCCATGAGTGAGAAACTGATACAGATTGGCTTTAAGAAGTCTGAGTACAACCCTTTTCTCTTTGTGAGAAAGGATTCAATTTTGTTTGTATGGGTTCATGACATTATCATTATTGGAAATGGTAAAGAGATAGTCATGGAGACACTCAAAAAGGAGTTCAAGATAAAAGATCTTGGTCTGGCACAACAGTTGCTAGGAATGAAAGTCAGTAAGAGCAAGAATGGTATTAATTAAGACCAGAGCCATTGTGTGTCAGCTCTTCTTAAGAAAAATGGCTTAGAGGATTCAAAAGATTTTGTTACTCCCATGCAGTTAAACATTTGTTTAGATAAGTCTACAGATGAGGATTATCTGGAGCTTGTTCAATCTGGGAACAACTACAGGTCAGCTTTTGGATCTCTGAAATATTTTGGGCAGTGTAAAAGGCCCAATATTTCTTTTGCAATTGGTGTCTTTTTTCTACACTTAGAGAAGCCAAGCATGGGGAATTGGTCAGAATTTAAGAGATTTATGAGGTATCTTAAAGGAACACACAGTCTGGGACTGTTGTTTACAAATTAAGCCAAATTTGATTTGGTTGTTTATTCCAATGCAAGTTGGGCAGATGGTAAAACTAGGGAATAAACAAGTGGTTTTGTATTCTTCTTAGGTATGAATCTGGTTTCATGGATTTCCAAGAAGGTATCTGCAATAAGTCTTTCATCAACAGAGGCTGAGTATAGAGCTTACTTAGAAGCTTCACAGGAAGCAAAATGGTTGAGAAAAGTCTTAGATGATACACATAAACCACGAGGGTTTGAGTTTTTTTATTCCAATAACCAGAGTGGCATTGCATTGGCGCAGAACTAAGTGTTCCATTCAAGAAAAAAATATTGATGTTCACTAAAACTATATTCACAATGCAGTTAACTGCAAAGAGATTGTGTTGAGGTACATGCCCACTGGAGCAATGATTGCAGATATCTTTACTAAGGCTTTAGATAGGAACAAGCATCAATGATTTGTGACTCATATGCAGATTTCACCCCTTTTGGATGAAGGGGGTGTGTTAAAATACATAAGCACTCACATGTGTGCTATGTATAAGTGTAATCAAAATGGGATGCACATATGGGTCTCTGCGGCCCATTGGACACTCACACGGACCATACATGCCTGTTTGGATGTCATAGATTTGGAGAAACTGGCCTCAAAACGCGTGAAACAAGCCTATTTGTACACAGGCCCTAACAGACCCAGTGGGGTGTATGGGCAAATACAGTCAGATGGGCTTGTATGGGCATTATTGGGCACAAGGTTTATTTTGGACATACTTGGACAGACAGGCTGGCCTGACAAAGTATGATTAATTTGTGTTTTGGGCTTGGGGCCAACGCCGTTCTTACAGCCTGTTTGGGGCTTCCGCCTGTGTTGTGACCCGCTGTGGAAAGTAAGATAGCCATACTCTCCTAGTTTTCCTTAAATTCTGGAATGAATGGTCCTAGCATCTGTAAGGATGAGGATGCTCCATTAAATAGAGAGAGAGAGATAGAGAGAGAGAGAGAGAGAGAGAGAGAGAGAGAGAGAGAGATGAATTCCCTTTCATTTTCCCTCCCTCTATCCATCCATATTGATGTATATATTTCCTAAAAGCTGGGGTTGAGAGCCCCTACTTTTTACCCACCCTCTCAACCCTATCCTAAGTCAGGCGCAACAAAAAATAGAAAAGAAACCCTAGAAACCAGAACCTTAGCCTAAACCTAACCCTTTCCCACACTGCAATCACCCTCAAGCCTGCCTACCATTACACACACCCAGTTTTTTCTTCTCATGATGCTGCCCTCCACAGCACCCTACTCAGAACCCCCCGCGTTTTCCGTATCTGCCTGGCGCCCTGCATGATTTCCTGCCGTGCAGGTTGGCCCAGGCTTGCGCCCCTCCGGCCCGCTACTATAGCCCCAATTGCCCAGCTCTACCTTCCTGAACTAGCTGCACACAAACCTGGTTGGGCCAGCTCCATTCTTGGGTCTTCAATGTCCAAGCAGGCCACAATGAGAGCGCCAACTCTGATGTCCAAGCAGGCCAACCGCAGCATGGTTCCCAATCCAAGAATATTTAACAACACCACACCTCTTGGGGCCACTTGTTCCTCTTGGTAGGGCCCACGTTGTGGAAACCAAAGAGGCAACACCCCTTAAGTAGTCCTTGAGTTCCGGAAGTTATTGATCAAAGCGTCTGTAAGGGGATTGGATGCAGCCGGTCAAGAGAGAGAGAGAGAGTGATAGAGTGATAATAAGATGAATTCCTTCCTTTCCAATCCGATCCAATCTGATGCCATCCAATGTGATGATCTCCTTGTACAACCCGGAGTTGAGGGTGAAGTATTTAAGTCCTCCCTCTAAACCCTAACCTAAGTACAACCGCAAGTAAGCAAGAATGATGAAACACAACCCCTAAGCACGGAACCCTAGCCCAACCCTACCCCTCCATCCCTTTCCCCATAACCCATGCCCCTAAATATCAACATACGCCTGGTTTGTCCTTCTCATGGCGCGGCCCTCCGCCGCGCCCTACTCAGAGCCCCCTGGTTTGCCCGCTTGCGCGCATCCGCCCGACAGCCTGTTCCAGGTATCCGGGGCATACCCGCGTGATCCAATCCGCGCATCTTGCAATGCGCAATCCGCTTCATCCGCGCAAGCCGTCTGATCCGCGCAAGCCTTTGGATCCACGCAATCTGTCCATCTCGCATCTCCAGGTGCTGAGCCCAACCCGACCGCTGCTGGGCCTACCTGACTGCTGCTGAGCCTGCAGCGCTTTCCCGACTTGCATCTATAAAAGAGCACCACAACGTGTGGCCTAAAAACTTGCTTGGGGCCACCGCAGTGGCCAAGGGACCCTGCACTTGACTGTTGGCCCTGGCCAACAGTTGAAGCCGCCAGAGCTGTGGCCAATGGCCCCAGCTCCTCCCCCATCCCTTTATTGCCATTGCAAGGGGGAAGGGGATGGCTGGCTGGGTTGAACCAGCCAGCGACTGGTTGCAAGAGGCAACCGGTCAGGGTGGGGGGGACTTCCTCACCCTCCCACCCAGATGGAGTGGCTGGGAAGGTCGCAGCAAGGCAACCAGTGGTGGGGGGGACCTGATTGCCCTGCCACCAGCAAAGCGCAAGGGGTGCTCTGCCCCCCCCCCTCTACCAAGGGGAAGGAGTGACGGACTGAGGGGGATCTGAACACCCCCCAGCCCACCTACCTTTGACAAAGCCCTGGGGGTGTCAACCTCCAGGGCCCTGGTAGGAGGATTTGACCGCCCCCTCCAGGGATTTGTGAGAAATAGGGGGGGGGAAAGCATGTCTGACGTTGTGGAAACTTTAGAGGTTATCCCTCACGAAGTTGTCCCTAGTTACGGGATCAATGGTTCTAGCGTCTGTAAGACCGAGAATGCTTCCTTTCCTTTCCTCCGAGAGAGAGAGAGTGAGAGAGAGTGCGAGAGAGAGAGAGAGTCCGATAGAAAGATAGAGATATGATGCCCCCCTACAACCCGGAGTCGAGGGGAAGGGTATTTGAGCCCTCCCCCTCAACCCTAACCTAAGCACAAGCACAAAGACAGACTGGCAACCATGAAGAAGGAACCCTAGACCCAGAACCCTGACCCATCCCTAAACCCATACCCATACCCTATCCCCGCCAGCTCGCCTGCCATTACGCGCATCCGGTTTGTCTTTTCGTGGCGCGGCCCTCCGCCGCGCGATACCCAAAGTTCACCGCGCTTGCGCGCATCCACCCGACGCGCCGTCGTGGATTTCCTGTCCCGTGGCTGGCCCGCGCTTGCGCGCGGCTGCCCACGCATATAGCCCTGCTGTCGCCCCGCTTTTTCCTTCCCCAACTAGCCGTTCCGAGAACCTGGTCGGCCCAGCTCCATCCGTGAGTCGGACATCCAAGCGGGTCGCGGCCCGCCTCCCTTAGTCAGGCCCGGCCCGCAGTCGCGTGCTCAATCCCGCCGCGCCCACTGCTGAACCCGCAGCGGCTACTGCTGAGGACCGGCGCACCCCCACTGCTGAGCCTAACCTACCAGATGCTGAGCGCGCAGGCCGCGACGCAGTCCCCGACCCGAGGCTATATAATGACACCACATCCCCCCCCAACTTGAGTTCTGTCCCCAGAGGTCCCTTCCCATCGCCACCTCGACTACCCGCACCCCGCTCCTCCCTACCCACTCCTCTTCTCACACTCCACCAACTCCCCTCCCACGCTCATCGTCGTCATGCTCCTCTGCGAATTCTGCGCCCGGCACGGGCACGCGTGCTCAATCGCTCCTGGTCGACACGCCTGTGTCGCTTGCCGTCGCGGCCATCGCCATTGCTTGCTTAGCGATGGCATGCCCCGAGCCCCCCCCAACTTCGGCTCCCGCCCCAGGCCGTGCAAAAGGGCTCGTCCCGACCCGTTCGTGGTTTCGGACAACGACACCATCTCGGAGGACTCGTGGACTCCGCCGGGCTCGCCTTCCCGCCGCCCTCCGTCGAGCAAGGGCCGCGACTTGGCTTCCCCCTTTCGCCGTGCGGGATCGCCGCGGAAGGAGGATTTCTTGTCCGTTGACGACTATCGGAGGGCCGTACAATTCTGGTTGGACCGCGTTCGGATGAGGGAAGGCGCGAGGGACCCGCGCCTCAATGAGATTCTCCAGCGTCGCGCTGCTGCAGCCCCGGTTCCCCCTCCGGCCCCTACACCGGCTCCTTCCGCCCCGGCTCCACAAGGTACTCCACCGCCGCCCGCGTCACCAGCGGTCTCGGATGGGAGGCCTACTACCCCCGAGGTCCCTCCTCCGCCGTCCCCAATCATTGTTCCGTCATCGCCCCCAGATGGACCGAGCCCTCCGCGCGACGCCCCGGGGACCCCCTCATCACCTCCTTGCTCGCTCGGATCAAGCCCCGTCCCAGCACCGGCACCGCCTTCCCTCAATTCCCCCGAGATCCCGGAGATCCCGGTCGTGATGGCACTCCCGGCGGCTGGCTTCGAGGCTTTTGCGGAACGGTCAACCGCGATGCTCCGCAACTTCCTGGCAACCCCCGGAGCCCAATCCTCCGAATCCCGGCGCGAGTTCTTGGCGTCTTACCGGGCCCTTCTGGCATCATTGAGGGCGGGCATGGAGGAAATGATGCAAATGGCTTAGACGCCCTCACCCCCTTCCTTTTCTCCCTTCCCGCCTACTTTTCTTATCCTATTGTTGTACCGCGTTTGTTGGAGAAATACATGTTGCTGCGCAAGGAAAAGAAAGGGTCGCGTCCGCGCGTCCGGGTGGAAAGTGAGTAAAAGACCGAGAGCCGCGTCCGCGTGAGAAGTGAGTGTGAGTGAGGTTGAGGTTGAGATCCACGTCCGCGCGCTCCCTCCGTGAGAAACCGTAAGTGACCAGTTATTCCAAGAAAAGAGGTACCTGGACCGCCCCAGACGGACTGCCACACAGTTCCCCGTACCCGTACTACAAAACAAAACAAACACCGCGCCGACAGCGCACGCTCACAACCGGGAGTATAAGGGAGGAGCGATGGGAACAAACATTCTGGGGTGTCTAGTCGTTCCGGCTGTGAACCGGCTAGAGCACCCCCTTACCAAGCTAAGCTTCTGCGTCCATACCATCCCTGACCGTCGCGCCCGTCCGTTGAAGAAAGAAACAGGAGAGAAATAGACAAAAAAAGGAAAGAAAACAGCCCAAATCCAAAGAAGAGAAAGAAAATATCCTATATTTATTATTCCATTCATTTCATTTTTCTTTTTTTTTTTTTTTTTTTTTTTTTTTTTTTTTTTTTGCAGTGCTCTTTGTCCCGCCATCCGTGCGCGGGGCTCGTCCTCGCGTTTGCGGGCCCGACACCACGCCGCGCCCGCGTACCTGCAATAAATAAACCATAGCCAGTACCAATCCAAAGCCAAGCCCAAACCAAAACATAAGGAAACGAACATTCTGGGGTGTCTAGTTGTCCCGGCTGTGAACCGGCTAGAACACCCCCTCACCAAATCAAGCTTTAACTACCTAGCGCCCCCCCCCAGCTTGACAGCTGTCCCCAGTCGTCTGCAACCTCCTACTTCTCCGGGGTCGCGCGTCGCGCTCCGCTACTTCGCTGTCCAAACGATCCGCGCCGTCGTCCGACTCTGGGACCGCCTCGCCCCTGAGCCCCAAATCATCGCTCGCCGTCTCGTCGAAGGAAGTGGAACCGCGTGCAAAGAAGCGTTTTACGTGCGAAGCCGCGGCCTTCCGCTTAAGCGGCGTCCCGTCCAATTCCTCAAGCCTGTAGCTGCCACCCAAGAACTTAGAGGCCACGCAGTACGGCCCGTTCCACCGGTTGGCAAAAAGCCGGCCCCACTGGGATTCCAGACTCCGATTATACAGCAGGACCAGGTCCCCCTTCCGCAGCGGATCCCGGAGCCAATGGGAACAGCGCTCATCCCAATAGCGGACTGACGCCGTCCGGGTTTTGTTCAATCACTCCGCGGCCTTTCCCAAGGTCTCCTCACGCCTAAGGAGCTGTTCAGCCCGCGCCTTGATCAGATCCGCGGACGTCTTAACCTTCCACCAATCCACGCCCAAAAACGTGTTCAGCTTGATGTCCACGGGAAGCACGGGCCGCTGCCCGTAGAGTAGCTTGTAAGGCGAATACCCCGTCGACCGCTTCACGGAGATCCGATCGGCGAAAAGGACCGCGGGGAGTGCCACCTGCCACTTTTTGCCGTCCTCGCCGCACATTTTCACCAGGGCATCCTTGATTGGCTGATGCCCCCGCTCAATCATCCCCGCGCCCTCCGGGTAATATTCTGTCACGCGGCCGAATTTCGCTCCACAACTCTGCACCAGCGTCATCAGGCGTCCCCAAAACTCCGCCCCTCCGTCGACGGTGACCAAGCAAAGCAACCCGTAGCGCGCGAACCAGTCTTCTTCCAGAAACTGAGCCACCTTTTCCGCCAATAGCTTTGCTAGGGGCCTCGCTTCCACCCACCCAGACAGATCGTCGCGCGCAACCAGCAAATACGCAAACTTACCCGCCTTGATGTGGACCACGTCCAGCGAAACGCGCCCGAACAGCGCGTCCTCGCCCGTGGGGCGGCCGACCTCCTTGGGAAGCCTCGAGCTTTGCCGTTGGCAGGCCTCGCACGACTTCACCCAGTCGCGCACCGCGCGAACGACCCCCGGCCACCAGAACCTCGCTTTCACCCTCCTCCGCGTTTTGACCTCACCCCGATGACCAAGGTTGTTGTGCAGACTTCCTAGAATTACCTCCTGGTTGGCCCTAGAAGTTGCGACAACAAGAGGCACGGAACCGCTCCGCCGCCATAACTGACCGTCCTGTAAGAAGAAGTTCAGAACGTTTTGCCTCACCCATTGGGTGACCGTTTCCGTCGTGCCCTCGGGGAACCGGAGATCCTGCAAATAAGAGCACAAGACCGCGTAACGTCCCGACTGACGCAACGGAAGACAAACCTCCGCCTCCGTCTTTCCTACCCAAACGACTGGAGCTTCCACATCCAAGGGTTCCGCCCCCTCGTATGGGTCGTCCCGCGGGTACCGCAACAGCGCGTCCGGCATCGTGAACGCCTTTCCTGGGATGTGCACCACGTTAAAGGAGAATAACTGGAGGAACGCTACCCACCTGGTCATGGGCGCGTTCGGCAGCGTTGGTGAGTTAATCATTCGCGCCAAGGCCTCCGCGTCAACCAGGAGCTCGAAGTGCACGCCCCACAAAAGGTGCTGCAACCGCCGTACGATCTTGGTGACACCGCACAGCTCCAGCTTCGGCTGCAAATACCGACTCTCTGTCGCGGTAAAGGTGACCGATTCGTAGAGCACCGGCCTATCTTTTCCGTCCTCCTCCTGTTTCAAGACCCCCCCGGCACCGAACTCGCTAGAGTCGACCGCCAGGCGTATCCCTCCGGCGTCGTAATCAAGGTCCCAAAGGACGATGTCGCACCCCACGATTTCCTTGAGTTTCGCAAAAGCGGCATTGCATCCCTCGGTCCACTTCCACTCCGCCCCCTTACGCGTCAATGCCCGCATTGGGCTTGCTACTTCTGCAAACCGCTCGATGAACATGCGGACGTAGCTGCACAACCCCAGAAACTGCAGAACGTGCAACACTGTCCAAGGGGTCGGCCATTCAAGAACCTTATTCCGCTTCTTCTCTGCTATTCGCCTCCTGTCATAGGCCACGACATGCCCCAGTACTTTGAGCGCCGGAACGCAGACCGCCAACTTTTTCGCGGACACAGTAAGGCCTGCCTCCTCAATTTGGAAGAGGACTTGTTCCAGAGTCTCCGCGTATTCCCAGACAAATCGCCGGATCGCGGGTGCATCCTCTAGGACCGCGCCCTCGTAGTCCGTCCTGGGGCCTTTAATGCCAGCGTCGTCGATGAAGATCTGCACGCCTTCCGGAAGGTCGTCGCGTAGTATCCAGGTCATTTGGGCTTGGTATACCGCCACTGAGTTGGTCGCACCTTGCGGTAGCCGCATCAGCTGCATCCTCCCTAGCCCGGTTTCAAACGCCGTCAGTGGCCGCAAGTCAGGGTGGAGTTCTCGCTGGTCATATCCCCCCATCACGTCCACCAGCCTGTAGCAAGCGTGCCCGGCCATCGACTCCAGAAATTCTTCAACGCGCGGGGGAAGCCCCGCGTCGCAAATAGTGAACAAATTTAGCCTCTGAAGGTCGTGAACAATCCTTAGAGACTTCCCGTCCTGCTTAACAACTGCGAAGATAGGACTCGAGTAGCTTGACGTGGATTGCTCGTAAAGCCCTGTCCTCACGCGCTCCCGTACCAACTCCAGAAAGGGCTCCCGAATGGTACGGGGGATCGGAATTGGCTTGATTTGCCACGGTTCGTGAGGGACAGTGGGAATAACGTAAGGGTCCCCGATCTCACCTCTCAACAACCCGCGCTCGTCCGGTCCAAAAGCGAGCTCCTTCTCCCTCATCACCAATACCAACACCAGCAGATCCATCTCCTCCGCACTCAGCCATCCCGTCGGTCAGAAGTTAAGGGCGTCCACCCGCTCGTCCGTGATTCGCGCCGACCGCATTACCCATCCATTCTTCCTAAGGGGCGTCTCCCACGGGTCGCGGGACCACGCGATCGGTCGTAAGGGTCCGTTGAGCCCCTGAGGCATTGGCTCGTTTGGCGGCCGGACTTTCCGCGCTACCGGTTTGTACTTGCCCGCGTTACACCGCGCCATCCAGACCCGATCGTCGCTGTCGTAAGTCCTAGTAATGACCAGACCGGGGCTTTTGCCTTTGCTCACGACTGTGGCACAATGATAGGGTTTTCAAAGCGTAGCGCCTTCCGGCAATGCATACTGAGGAATGGGACTTACTTCTGGCACCTGCGCCCCACGCGCGCCCTCCCCCGCTTGCTCCTCACCTGTTGGCTGCCCGTGCTGAGCCAGAGCCTGCTCCGCACGGTTCCCGCGGCCGACTAGAAAAAATCCTCCGCAGGGTAACCCTTACGGTCAACCCCCGCGCCGGACTCTTTGTTGCCGCCAGACATTGGGTCCTGTACCCATTTCCCTCTCCGGTGATTGCAGATCGTTGTCTCAAACCGTGCTCCGAGAGAGTCTTCGACGGTCAGCGCCTCCGTCCCTTCCTCGGCGTTGAAGGCCATTTGGGCTCGGAACCCAAACATGAATGGCCGTCCTAGAATCACATCTCCGCATTCCACTGAGAGAAATGACAGGGGCTTACAGACCTTGGCGACTTCCACCTCCTCCGCCTCTACTACTCCATCCACGCGGCATTCCCTGCCATTTAACGCCCGAAGACCCATCGCACACTTCCTCCGCACCAGACCAAGCTTGTCCACCAACCTTGATGGGAGCAGGTTGACCATCGACCCGCTATCCACCATCGCCCACACCTTCCGCCCGGCGATGGTCATTGCAACATAAGCAAGCGGGACGGATACCAACTTTGACCGGCACGGCTCGGGATCCACTTCCTCCTCCGCCACGTTAACCCGCTGCACCATTGTCGGCACCCGACCCTGACCGCAATCTTTTAAAGCCTGGACCATCTTGTCAACAACCGCAGGGGACACCGCCGCTAGCTCTCGTAGGGTCAGGGGTATTGGTGAGTCGTTCCCCATTACCCTTCGGACAATGTCCGCGGCCTTCTTCTTTCCCGCGGAATTAGAGGACGGCCCTTCCGAAATCGGTACTCGCGCGACTGGCTTCGAGGCCATTGGTCGCTCGTCGACATCCATTGCAATACGCTCATTCGCCGCCAATGCCCTGACTTCAGCCTCCACTCTCGGCGCTACCCAGGTTCCGGGCGCGGTGACAATCCCGAGCAAGACCCAAGCAGTCTTGGTCTTGGCCTTCGCTCTTTCCCGCACTTGCACCATTGGTAGCGGCTTGTCCTTGGTCAGGTCCACCGATTCACCCGTCGGAAATATGTACGTCATCCCGGATGCGCGAACAAGCCCTTCGTCCATGTCCCGAGTGAGATCCTCACAAACTGACTTCCAGTGCCCTCTCTCCCCGCAATATGAACATTGCGGCAACCCGTACGATCCGGATGATCTGCTAGGGGGCTGGAACCCCTCCGCCATGTGAGGCGGCACCGCGCGCGGTTGAGAAGGAGCCGCCGGAAACGGTGCGGCTGCCAGAGCTGTAGGAGCCGGTGTCCGGTTGAGGAAAACCCTTATGTCCCGCAGAATCTCCGTTATCTCCCCGACTGATGGTCCCGGAGGCTGCTGGGAAAGTCCGGCATGAGAGGGCATCGGCGGCTGCGCGGCCAAAGTTTGGTTGGGGGCCGGTGCCGAGATCGTGACCAATTTCTTGGAGGAAGACGGGTACGTTTGTGCCGTATCCGCGATGAGCTCGTCCAAATTGATTTCGCTTTCCACGGCTTGACGGATAACCGAAAGATCGGGGAGAATAGCGACGCTTCCATCCAGCGACCTCTTAACCAGGCCATGGTCGTACAGGTATTGTTGCACTCTGGAACGGAGCTGGGGCGCGAGACCCCCCAGAAACGCCCGCTTCATGGCACCCGTCTGACCCGCGACAACCTCGTTCTTTGCAAGGTACCCGTAGATTCGCTCAAACCTTGACATATATTCCACTAATCCTTCGCGCGATCGCACCCCGCCATTCTTGATTGCCTCCTCCGCAGCTCGATCAAAGTCGCTTTCCCAAAACCGGGGTTCGCGCTTTCCCCACCTCGCCAACATCTCGCTTTTCAACTTCCCCCAGTCTTGCCTCTCGTATCCAACCATTTCTTCCACGTCCCGCAGCTTCTCCTCCTCGGTAATGAACAGCACAATAGTCCGAACCTTATCCGCGCCCGACGGGCCCTCCGAGTCCGCGATCCCTTCGAACCTAGAGAGGAACCGCTCGACATCCGAGGTACTGAACCGAAGATGAGGGAAATCCCTCGGCCTCAACCAAACGCGGCGAGGGGCCTCTGCCGCCATGTCCGACAACCCTTCCGAGGGAGGAGCGAACCCGCTAACTCTAGGAGCATGAGCGGACGGCGGCAGAGGGGGTTGAGCAGCAGAGACGGGAGTTGGGCGTGGAGGGTAGGGAAGGGGAGCATTGGATCCCGGAGCGGTTGTCGGTAGCATTCTGCGTAATCTTCAAGAGACTGAGAACGGATAGAAAGTTCCCGGCCAGACCCCCAGATGTGGAAACTTTAGAGGTTATCCCTCACAAAGTTGTCCCTAGTTACGGGATCAATGGTTCTAGCGTCTGTAAGACCGAGAATGCTTCCTTTCCTTTCCTCCGAGAGAGAGAGAGTGAGAGAGAGTGCGAGAGAGAGAGAGATTCCAATAGAAGGATAGAGATATGATGCCCCCCTACAACCCGGAGTCGAGGGGAAGGGTATTTGAGCCCTCCCCCTCAACCCTAACCTAAGCACAAGCACAAAGACAGACTGGCAACCATGAAGAAGGAACCCTAGACCCAGAACCCTGACCCATCCCTAAACCCATACCCATACCCTATCCCCGCCAGCTCGCCTGCCATTACGCGCATCCGGTTTGTCTTTTCGTGGCGCGGCCCTCCGCCGCGCGATACCCAAAGTTCACCGCGCTTGCGGGCATCCACCCAACGCGCCGTCGTGGATTTCCTGTCCCGTGGCCGGCCCGCGCTTGCGCGCGGCTGCCCACGCATATAGCCCTGCTGTCGCCCCGCTTTTTCCTTCCCCAACTAGCCGTTCCGAGAACCTGGTCGGCCCAGCTCCATCCGTGAGTCAGACATCCAAGCGGGTCGCGGCCCGCCTCCCTTAGTCAGGCCCGGCCCGCAGTCGCGTGCTCAATCCCGCCGCGCCCACTGCTGAGCCCGCAGCGGCTACTGCTGAGGACCGGCGCACCCCCACTGCTGAGCCTAACCTACCAGATGCTGAGCGCGCAGGCCGCGACGCAGTCCCCGACCCGAGGCTATATAATGACACCACAACGTTTAAACCCTCCCCCCCCACCACCAAGTTTGTCTGAGACTGGACCCAGGTGTGTCTGCGTCCCACCTGGTCATTTTTATGGCCAGCCGCTGGTTGCATGAGGCAACCAGCCAGCATGTGAGGTAACAGGGAAGGTTGTAACAGACAACTGGATAGGTGATTGAACATCAAGGGGGCTGGTTCAGCCCTGTAATGGTGGAAAAACCAGAAATTACCAGAATAGGCTGGTCATAAGGGTACAAAGACTGATGCCATGTGGGCTCATGTAGCCCAAAACAAGTAACAAGGCCTCTAGAGCCTGTAGAGCTCTATTAGGGAAAAAAATTTTCCTTTTGGAATTTTTTATCATGGGCCAACAAGAGGCCAATATTTGGTACTTGAGGAGCTCTTCTCCCTGCTGTTTTCCATCATTCATTCACATTCAATTGAATTCATCAAAAATATCATTCAACGTATTACCCCATTGTGAGAGCCCATAAGCAATTATTGGCACAAGGTTTCCAGCATTTCTTTTGATTTAATTGATTCTCAGTTTCCTAAGCTAATTTCTGGCCATAATTATAACACAAGTCCCCAGGCTCTGTATTTAATTCCCCCCTTTCTCACACTTGACAGCCCTCTGACCATTTTGGCCAAGGAGTGCATGGAAGCTTTCTTGCTTGATCCATCCAATCAATCTTCCACCCTCATCATCCATCCTTCTTGATCATCCCACTCATCACCTTCAACCAAAATATCTCAGTGGCATTGGCAACAACAACAAAGGTTGCCCCCAACACAATGAACAATCCCCCTTCCCTTCAAACCAGCCAGAAGTTGCAGTTGCCAACAACAATCTCCATCAATCATTCACCTCCAATTTTCTGTTTCTTCAATCCCTCTCCTCAATCTTCCCTTCATTGGGCGGGAGGATGGCAGTTGTCAATGCCCATCATCAGCAACCATTAATTGTCCCACAGACATCATCTGCAACCGCCTGTTGCAAACTTCACAAAAATCTCTATCCATCCATCCTCATTTCCCTTGGTTTGTTCACCCAAAAACAAGCAAGCTGTGGCTTGCAGCCATTGGTGTTGCTGTTGGGCATGATTTCCATCAACCTTACAATCTGTTTCCATTGATCACTTCTGCTTGCCTCCCTGAAACCCCCTCATTATTCCTCCCTTATTGGCCATCCGCCAACCCTCTGACAACCATCATTGTTGTTGTGGCCATCTTTCCGACTTGCTGGAGACCATTGAAACCTGGCAATTATATTGTCTGCGCAGCTCACTGCTGCCCATCTCTGCTTGCAGGGCTTGGTTTCTTTTTCTTAATCTTTTCTTTCTCATGTTACTATCATAACCCTCCATCATTCACTGACCCAAAAAAGTATTTTTCCACTCCCATTTGTAGTTATCTCTTGTAAGTAGTCTACAGGGCCTCTTTCCCCTAAAAGGAAGGGCTCTCCCCTGCCTTTTTGAGGATCAGCTATCATCTTATCATCAATGGTGGCATCAAATCATCATTTCATCTTCTGATTAATAAATAAGGGTATCCCTCTGTGTGTCTCATCATTGTCATCATCATCATCATGAAGCTGGATATATCAGTTGATTATCCCCTGATCCTTATCCTTATCACCAACCAAATAGCCTTGCTGGTTGAAGAAGAATTCATTTGGTTGAATTCTTGAGTGTGTTAAACCACTCCTTTGATCCCTTTCTCTGACCACTTTGGTCTTGATCATTCATCTTATTTTATTTCTGGAAACAGTCACATTTGGCTGAAAGCTTTCTTTAAGCTGCAAACCTGCGGTGTTAAAACTCCCTTTGTTTATTTAAATTTGAATTCCGCCATGCTATTCTTGAGTCCCTTGAGAAGTGCTTGATTATTCTTGTTCAAATTTTTTACTGCTTTGCTTCTAGAGCTTCATAAAACAAATTGCTTTGTTTTTCACAGCCACCCACATTTATCTGGTACTCTTCAAGCGCTTGATTGCAGAGAGTTGGGCAGGTTCATTGAGAACCTGGAGGTTGGTTGTGATTGAGTTGATCTTTCCTAATCTTCTTCTGAGGGCCAGAGTAATTTGCTTGTGGGTGTTGTTATTTACAACTGCCTTGTTCTATTGAACTCTGAAAAAACTTTAACTTAGTTTGCTCAAGTCTTTTCCAACACCATCTTTTCTCAGATATTGTTGTTCCATTGCTGCCGACTACTATCAAAACTCATCCTTTCCATTGATTCCTTATTTACAAGGTTCTGGATCTTGATTCTGGTTATATTAAAATATCTTTTTGATGCTCAGGAGGGCAGCCTAAACAGCACCTTTTCCCCTCCACAGAACTGCCTGAGGCTCAGAACCATTTTTAGTCTTAAATTTGGTCCCCAGGGCTGGGATCAAAGCAGAAAACTTGGGATTTACAGTCCCCATACGTTTAGAATCAACTTCAAAATCCAATCCTTTTTCTTTTTTTTCTCTGTTTCTATTTTTCTTGGATCTGATCTGTGGAGGCAACTTATCTCAGAAGTAATTCCTCTCAATTGTGCACCGCTTGGGCAAGATTCTTGTTGTTTTTTTGTGAAGCCCTACTCTTGCCACACTTGGGAGCCACTTTGGAAATCTGCTCTTTGGATCCTCTAGGAAATCTGTTACTCAAAATGGAATCTACTGGTACCTCCTCCTCTGTTTGTCCTAAGATGGTTGAAATCAAACCCCAGAACAAGAAATTGGGTTTCAATGGGACAAATGTTGAAAAATTCCTAGATTCTTACAAAATTGCTGTGGAAGTGGATGGAGCTAGCAAATACAATATGGCCTATCAATCATGATTCTTTATTTCCTCTGATGAATTTGTGGAAGTAATCAATTCTTTTGATGGATTTGAATCTCATGACTGGACGCTTCTAAGGGAAGCAATGCTGGCTTATTGGGGAAAGATAGATCTAGCTTGATTTATGCTACAGGACTTGAATGATCTTCTTCTCTTAGTGGATCTCAAAGGATGGTATTTCTTCAGCCTCTGATTATCAATCTTCTAGGAAATTTTGGGATCCTATCCAATCTTATCTCCTTAGAAATGATCATATTGATACCATGGACAAAATTTGAGTCCAATTTTTCCACTATATTTTGATAGGAGTCCAGGAGAAAATAAGGGACAAATTGGTTAATTCTGGATCTATGATCATGACTAGGGATAATTGTTTCAAGCTTCCTGCTTTTCTTTTCCTTAGGAGTGCTGTGGATAAAGTCATGAAAGGTCAAACTGCCCTAACGTTCATAAAACCCTGCACCACTGAGCCGGTTCCTGCTCCCTCATTTCCTGATTCCAACAAAATTATGAGGAAAATGGAGGCCAGTTTTTGTCCCAAATTGAATCCTCAGGCTAACACAGAAACTGCAACTATTGATGAAATCACAAAAATTCTCCAAGCTTTCAAAAATAAAATGGATCAAAAAATTTCTTCTCTTGCTGCTCCCAAACCTTCTAATTCTATTCCTAGATCCACTCTGGTCTGCTACTATTTTCATAGGGAAGGCCATCGAACTGGACAATGCCCAGAACTCCAGAAGGATAAGGAGGAAAAGTTGGTGGAACAGAAGGGAAATAATTTTTTTCTTCCTAATGGTGCTCTGATCCCTTTTGATTCATCACGCCCTATCCATCATGTGGTGGCCTCTTTCCAGCTATCTCCTCCTGAGAAAGCGTGTTTGGCCTTTTGGGATTTTCAATCTTCCTGTGGCACTCTTCAATCATGGTATCCTCCTTCTATCTCCTCCTCTAGCTTCTCTGGAGCTTATCAATCCAATATGGCTAGGAAACAACATGAGGAACCCAAACTTCACAAAGCTCCTCCTATGCCATCCTTGATCCTTTTTAAACCAGTGAAATGTTGATCATCCCCTGAACCTCCTTCCTCAGTGGTGGAAGACATGGATGTATAAATGGAACCTCTGATTGAAAGGTTTCAAAACCACAATTATCCTTCTCCTCCACATGTTGCAACACCCCAACCTGCTGATCCTGTCATAATCCCTGCTTCACCTGAGCATCCTCCCTGCACCCAGCCCAAAGTTTGTTTTGAGAGGGGAATCTCTAAGGACCACCCCAATGATTTGGAAGGGGTACTAAAAAAAATCTCCAATATTAAAATTCCTGATTAAGCTGTTGCTGAGCTCCTTTCAATTTTTCCCTCTGTTGCTGAAAGGATGAAGAAATGGGTCTCTCTTTGATGTGGGGAAATTGGCTCTGACAAATTGAAAGCTTCCTCAAGAACATTGCTTGAGGACTCTTGCAGAGCTTACCCTTCCTCAGATTCCAACCTGTACTCTTTTCCGCTTGGTTTTCTTCCTTTTTGTCTTGGAAAATTGGATAAAATTGTTTCTCTCCTGGTCAATTCTGGTTCTCAACTTAACCTGATTTTGGATTCCATGGCCTGCAAACTCAAGCTCAGTCCTAGAGTTAGCTTCAACTCTGCGGTGTATGTAATAGGAATCAGTCTTGTGAGTTGGTTGGTATTTCTGAAGATTTTCCAGTTCAAATTAGTGAAAATATTGTTGGAACCTGTCATTTTTTGATTAATTGTTTGGAAGGACCTATGATCTTGGGTCAACCATTTTTAATGGACTTTGGTGCTACCTTGATGTTTTCTGATCAAGTTGGGGAGAGAATGCTTCTGCCCAATGCTGATGGAAGGAAGATTGAAGTTCCTCTCTGCTCCTTGGATTCTGGTTTTTGGGAAAGAGATTTCCCTTGTCATCCTCCTAAATCAGTTCTAAAGGGGAAGCAGAAGTAAACTTCTAATTCCTCTCATTTTTTTAGAGGATTAGTTGATTCTACTAATAGTTGTAGTTCTTCCCAGCCTTGGAATTCAACTCAAGGATCAACTCTCATCCCAGAGGCTTATTTTTATTTTTTCTCATCATTTTCTTCTGATCTGAAATGTATTAAAAATCAAAAACATGTCAAAATAAAAAATCCCAAAAATATTCCCTCTCTCTCTCTGGATCTGTGGTTTCTTCTTTTCCTTGTTCTATCAATCCTGTTCAATCTTCTTTTAGTTCTGGTTCTAATCTCCGCAATGAGTATAAAATATATCTTGATCTTGATTCTCTTCTTAATGGTTTTTGTATGGAGGAATATGGACTTCAGTGGAGGCACTTGGGGGTCAAAGTAAGTCCTCCCAATTATGCACCACTAGGGCATTCTTCTACCATTGTTTTTGAAACTCTACCTTTTGCCACACCTGTGAGAAACATATTATCTCTTGGTTCTTCTTTTATGGAAAAAGCACCCTTGGAGGATTTTTCAGAACATAGGACGTGGAAAATTTTGGAGTTTGGTCTCAGTTTTTGCAGTCAGGTCTTGCTGGTAAATGCTTGGAGGAAACAGGAGCTTCTCTCTTTTGCCACCAAGTATAAATCAGTTGCAAAAAGGTCCAACCCATCAATTGGCCCATGCCCCTCAACGTTAATCCTCCTCTCATGGGCCCTCCCTTATCCTGTGATCCTTACTGTGGTTTATCTCAATCTCTTGCTGGTCCCTTTGTGCCTTTTGGCTGTGTCACTGAAGAACTTCTGAAAGTGGTCAACTTTGGTCCAGATGGATGGCTTCTTCCTGATGAGATTAATTTGATCAAAAATTTCTCATCTCTGAGGGAAAATTCTATTGCCTTCTGTGAAGAAGAGAGAGATCTCTTGAAAGAATCCTATGGTCTCCCTTACATTATCCCCATAGTTTAGCATGATACTTAAGAATTGTATGGTCTCCCTTACATTATCCCCATAGTTGAGCATGATCCTTGGCAAAAGAAAAAGATTCCAATCCCTGCTGCTAAAATTGACAAATTTATCTAGTTGATCTGCAAACAAGTCTGTACTGGTCTATATGAACAGTCAACTTCAAAATATTCCAGCCATGTTTGCTGCGTCCTCAAAAGTAATGGTAAACTTAGAGTAGTTCACAATCTCCAACCTCTAAACAAAGTTACAATTAAATACCCTGGGGTTCCTCCTGCTACTCAATAATTTGTGGAATCTTTTTCTGGGAGGGCTTTCTATGGTCTGGGGGACATTATGGGTGGCTATGTTGAACAATCTCTACATCCTATCTCTCATCCTCTCACTACATTTGATACTCCTCTTTGTAAATTCCAGCTTACTTGATTGCCTCAAGGTGCCACCAATTTTGTTGCAGTCTATCAGGCTCAGATGATATGGATCCTCCAGGATGAAATTCCTGATCATTCTGGGATCTTTATTGATGAGGGCGGAATTTAAGGTCCAGTGTCTGATTATGATAACAAGCTCTTATCTTGGAATTCAGGGATTTGTGGATTCATTTGGGAATACGCTACTACTTTGGAAAGGATTCTGTTTCAAATAGTGGAATTGGGCCTGACTGTTTCTGGATCCAAATTGGTTGCTTTTGTCCCTGCTCTGGAAATTGTTGTCCATGTGGTCTGCAAGGAAGGAAGAAGGATGGCACCATCCAAAGTCAACAAGATCATCTCTTTGCCCACTCCAATCAATACCACTGAAGTTAGAGGCTTTCTAGGTGTTTTAACTTATGTTCAAATCTTCATTCCCTCTTTATTCAAAATTTGTGCCCCTTTGCATTGTCTGACCAGGAAAGAAGCTGAATTTATTTGGACCCAAGCTTGTGAACATCTGTTTCAGTTGCTCAAAACCATTGTTGGAAAAGACTTGATGTTGAAGAAGATCTATTATGGACCGGGAGCTGGCAAGATCAAGCTGGCTGTTGATTCTATTTATCAATCTGTTGGGGCTTTTCTTACTCAGGAAGATCAAAATGTTTGGTAATTTCCTGCTCTTTATGAATCCTTGTTATTTTCAGATGTAGAATCCAGATAATCTCAACCAAAATTGAAACTTTGTGGCATGGCTCAAATATTGAAAAAACTTCAAACAGTCCTCTGGGTTCAAAATTTTGAACTACAAGTGGATGCTCAATCCATCATTGAAATGATAAATGCTCCCAGCCTTCCAAATGCTCCTATGACTTTTTGGGTGGATTTTATTGAGTTGTTCTCTTTTGATATTTTTCACAGGCCTGAGAAATCTTTCACCATGCCTGATGGTTTATCTCAAAATCCTTGGGGAGATAATGAATTGGATGTTGGAGTGGATTTTGACAAGGAGGAACCTATAATTCAACCTTTCTTCTCTTTCTCCTCTCAGGATTATTCTGGCTTTCAGCAGGGTTTCTGGTTTAAATTAGAGCATTACCTTTCAACTCTCCAAAGACCCCCTGATCTTTCTGCCAAAGAATTTTGATTGCTTAAAAAATTCCTCTAATTTCTTTGTCCAAGGTTCTATGCTTATGAAAAGAGGAAATCCATGTGCTCTCATTTTTGTTACTATCCCTTCTAAGAAATATTCAATTCTTGAAAGTGTCCATGAGAGTCTTGGTCATCATGGGGAAACCAAAACTTATCAATGCATATACAAACAATTCTGGTGGCAATCACTGAAGAAATCCATCTCTCAATGGTGCCAGAGTTTTGAAGTTTGTCAGAAACATGATGTTAGGCACACAGCTGAAATTTGTTATCCTACTGGGGAGTCCACTTTCTTTGGAAGGATTGCTATGTATGTGGTTCATATTAAGGCAGGTGGTGCTAAGTACCTCATTTTGGCTAGGGATGATTTCTCTGGATGGGTTGAAGCTGAATTTTGTAAGAATCTAAGCTCTGAATCAGTGGCAGCTTTCCTTTATGAGATGTGGACAATGTTTTATGGCTTGGCTCAATTCTATTCTACTGATGGTGGCTCTGAATTTGGTGGAAAACTTTCTGAAATAATCCAATCACTTCCTGGACAACATTGGGTTACTAATCCTTATCATCTCGAAGGCCAAGGCATTGTGGAACAAGGCCATGCTCCTTTGAAGGCTTCTCTTGTCAAACTGGCTGGTGAAAGTGGAAAGAATTGTTGCAAATTTCTTCCTCTGGTTCTCTTCTCTGATTAAATCTCAACTAAAAGGACCACTGGCTAATTGATGAGGTTGACTGAGGCAGAGTGAGATGAGAGTGGAAGGATAATCATTGCATGGAGGAATGATGAGAAAGACACATGAGTCAGAAGAGTGAAGGAGAACCAAGACAAGAGATGAAGAAAACAAAGAAAGACATACCTGAGGCAGAGTGAGATGAGAGTGGAAGGATGAGAGAAAAGAGTCCTTCCACTCTCGTGGAGCTGCCTCAGGTATACCACAAGAAGTGTGAAAGGAGATGTGACAGGTGTGTGAGCAGACAAGACATGAGATGAACTAGTGAAATCCAACACCCCCCCTTGCTGCACGCCTGGAAAAAGAAATTTGACTTGAGACAATTGATAGAAACAGGAGAGAATGGAATAAGAGCAAAAGCAGATGAAATGAGACTAAGGAACCACGCCAAACTTCTGGCAGTGTTGTTGAAGGAGGATCCTGCTCAGAGGTTTGGTGAGCATGTCGGCCACCATGTCTTTGGTGGAGATGTGGATCAGACTTACCAACTTCTCCTGAATGCAGTCCCAGATGAAGTGGTACCTTGCGTGAATATGCTTGGTTTGAGCGTGGTGTTCCGGATTTTTTGCAAGAGCCTCTGCGCCTTCATTGTTGACGTGGATGGGTATTGCGTTTTTGGTTCGCAGAGAAAGTTCCAAGAGAAGATTTTTGAGCCATAGCCCTTCCTTGCATGAATCAGAGAGAGCTTTGTACTCTGCTTTGGTGCTGGAAAGGGAGACGGTAGCTTTCTTTCTTGATTTCCACGAAATCGCTCCATCACCCAGTCGATAAACATGTCCGGACGTTGATTTGCAATCATCGCGATTCTCAGCCCAATCAGCATCTGAGAAACAAGAAAGGTTGAGAGATCCACCAAGCTTGAGACAAAAGTGCTTGGTTGTGACGACATAGTTAAGAACCCAAATTGCAGCTTTCCAATGTGACTCAGCGGGGTCTCTCAAATGTTGAGAGAGACAATTGACCACGAACAAGATGTTGGGGTGCGTAAATTGAGAGAGCCACAAAAGAGAACCGATGAGTTGATTGTACGGTCCGGACAAGGGAGGGTCTTTGGATGAGCAACGACAAAGGTTTTTGAAGCCTGAGTCCGAAGGGGTGGAAATGGACGTTGGAGCATCTTGAAGGAACTGAGTGCAGAGAGTGTCAATGTAATGAGATTGATTGATGAAAACATGATGGTTAGGTCAATCTTGGATGATTTGGAGGGATAGAAAGTGATGAAGGTCATTGTCAGCACCAATCTTGAAAGAAGCACCTAGAGATTTGATTAATCCATTGACAAAATCCGGTTCGCCCACTATTGCCAGGTCATCAACATGTGTGGTAAGCGCTCCCACTAGTTTACCCTTTGACAGCTGAAAGTACAGAGTGGGATCGTATTTGGAATTGGTGAGACCAAGGTTGACGAGACATTGGTGAAGTTTGATATTCCACTGTCTCGGCGACTGTTTCAGACCATAGAGGGAACGTTCAAGCTGGCAGAGCCAGTCGGGGTGTTGAGAGTTGACAAAGCCAGGGGGTTGTTCCATGTAGACTTCATGTTTGAGGCGACCGTTAAGAAACGCAGTTTTGAAGTCCACTTGGCGCCCTTTCCAGTTGTTGGAGGCGAGAAGACTGAGGATGAGTTGTAGGGTTTCAAGACGGAGTGTGGGAGAGAAAACTTCCTGGTAGTCAATGCCATGGGTTTGCGAGTAACCCATGGCAACTAGGCAAGCTTTAAGTTTTTGAATCAAGTGATCAGGAAGCTTTTTGATTTTGAAAACCCATTTTGATTTGATAATTTTGCGCTTTTCAGGCCTCGGAACCAACTTCCAGGTTTGCATTCCCAGAAGGGATGCAAACTTGTCATCTGCAGCCTTGTGCCAACGGTGTTTGTTGGGAGACTTTAGCAGCTGTTTCCACATCTTTGGGGTATCAACATTTTGATCAGTTTGAGTTGACTTGGACCAGTGACCATATCTGTCTGGGGCCTGATGAGCACGAGTGGAGCGACGGGGTTGTGGAGGCGGGGAGGCAGGAATTGCGGCAGGATCTACCGATGGCGGGAGATCAATGTGGACGACGGGGATTTCTGGATTAGATTCATCGACTGGAGAGGGTTGGTGATCTGAAACTTTGGACGCTGATAAATTGGGTGATTTGGCGAGAAGAGAAGCGGACGAGTCAGAAGACACGGAAGACAATCGCAGCCTGTTGGAAGGAGCATGAATTGATGCAGTGAGACAAAAATTGACTCCCCCCCTCAGGGGAATGTTGAGGATGGGAAGGTCGAGATCAGAAGTGTTTTGTGGAGGCAAATTAGTGACGGCTGCAGGTTTTTTGGGATTACTTGGTAGGGTCAAGGATGCAGGCCACGGGACTTTGACACTGACAGCGGGGTTGGGGGTGGTGAGTTTTGAGGAGTACGGAAAGGAAAAATTGTCAAATATCACATCACGGGTTTTAACTACACTGCAACTTTCAAGATCCCAGACCCGAACTCCGTTCCCATCAGGAAGATAAGACAGGAGAATTGAGGCTCAAGCCTTTTGATTGAGTTTCTTTCGATTGGCCTTGGGAACCTTGTACCAAGTATGACAGCCAAATGGGTGGAAAGATGATAGCGGAGACGGAGTTAAGCCTAAGATAGAGGAGAGAGAGGTGAAACCCGCTGGAGTGCGGCAGGGTATTGAGTTGTGGTGGAAGAAAGCATGACAAAGCGCATCAGCCCAAAACAATTTGGGTACCGACGCTTGAAGAAGTGAACAGCAAATGACGTTTCCTATTGTGCGGTTGGTGCGCTTGGCCACACCATTGAGTTCTGGAGAGTGGGGTGGACTGGGCTTGTGGATGACGCCCAAGTTTGAGAGATGAGCAGCAAATTCTTTCAAAACGTATTCACCGCCGTTATCCGACCAAAGAGTTGCAATTTTATGATTGTGTTTTTGGAAATTGGTGCAAAAGAGTTTGAAACAAGAAAGGACATCGCTTTTGAATCTGATAGGGAAAACCTGAAGAAATTTTGTATAGTCATCTATAAACATGACAAAATATTCATACCCCTCCCAAGAAGGGACTTTGAATGAACCAACATCAGAATGAACAAGTTGTCCTGGGGCAGTGGATCTATATGGACGGCGAGAGCGAAAAGGATTGCGGCTCATTTTGCATTGAACGCAAATGGGGCATTTTTGAACTTTGACTTTGTTCATGGTAGATGGGGATATTTGATGTTCTCAAAGAAGCCGTTTGAGAGGCTTAAGGCCTAGGTGAGAGAAACAAATATGGTAGTGAAGCAAAGAATTTTCAGCAGGAATACCTTGATTGGCTTGGGGAAAACTGGAGCTCACAGGCTCAGAGGGTAAATAGTATATATTCCCCTTTCTATAGCCGGATCCTACAGGAGGGTTGGGGAAGGTGAGAAGTTTTGTTAAACGTATATCGCATCCTATTGCGGTGAAAATGACTGCGTAGCCAAGATCACAGAGGCCAGCGACTGAAACAAGAGGTTTGTGGAGTGAGGGAACCACCAGGGATTTGAGTTGGCGTGACGGGTTGAATGGAAGACGGATGGATCCGCTATGAGATGACTTGACCAGGGAGTGATTGGCGAGACAAACTGGGGTGAGGTTCACCTTTGGATTGTTGATGGCCAAGAGGTGAGGTGTCATCGAAATCAAGCAGCCTGAGTCAATGTTTGAGTCGACTGCCTTGGCAGCTGAGAAGGCAGACTGCTCAGTAGATGCAAAACCCGCAACAACCCCAACTTCCGACCCTGAATAGTTGGATTTGCCATCATTGCCTTGGGCGTCAGCCGATGAGGTGATTGGGGTCGCGGTGGTTCTGCCAGCCCAAGCTGGAGGTTTTTGCTGGTGGCTGGTTGATTTCTGAGTTTGCTGGGACTCCGGTGAGGATTTCTGTGAAGCTTTGACTTCATTCAGAACATGCCTAGTGTTTTTGCAGTTGTTAAGGTCATGACCATCAACGTTGCAGAAGTAGCAGTGACGCGGCTGTTTGTCACCCTGAGATGGTTGTTTGGACTTGGCTGAAGAAACCGAAGCCTCCATGTTGGATTGAGATTGCCGAGGGGTATGTTTGTTTTTGAGCAAGGTGACGATCGTTTCCAATTTCACCCCATCCTGATTCATTAGCAACAAGACACAATGGAGCCAATCTTGAGGAATCAAACTGAGTAGGGCGGCTACGTGAACGTCATTGGCGGTCAGAGGATTTTTGGGAGAAATAAGAGAATTGAGGCGTTCGTAGTATTTCGCCATGGCTTTGATGTGAGTTAGTATGTCGTCTCCATCCATCTTTGTCAGGAGAAGTTTACAAAGCCAGTAGACACGCCCTCCGGTGGTTTGATCCTGGTGAGCACAAATGAGGGCCGACCACATACCATGAGCGTTTTGACAATGTTGTCTGATGTACTTCAAATTTGAGGAGTCAATCGCTTGAGTAATGAGTGCGCAGACTACCCGGTTGTCGTTTGTCCAAGTGGTTGAGGGATTGTCCGGGCGAGGTTTTTTGATTATGTACTCTAACCCGCCTGCTTTGAAGTAGGACGTAACTACAAATTCCCAGTCCAGATAGTTGGAGTCTGGACCTGGAGCTTTAAGAAGGGGTAGTTTTGCATTTGGCAGTTTGGTAGAGCTCGAGAGAATGGGGTCAGAGCCTAAGTCAATCATGGTTGGCAAGGGTTTAGACTGGTCTTGCGGTGGAGAAGAGAGCGGTTTCTTGATGAAAGGTGACAGAGGAGAGTTCATTCAACGATAATTGCTTTTTTGATAAGCATACGGATCCTAATGGTGCAAATGCGCTAGACTGTTAAGTCTGGGCTCATAACCTGATGAGGTCAACTGAGGCAGAGTGAGATGAGAGTGGAAGGATAATCATTGCATGGAGGAATGATGAGAAAGACACATGAGTCAGAAGAGTGAAGGAGAACCAAGACAAGAGATGAAGAAAACAAAGAAAGACATACCTGAGGCAGAGTGAGATGAGAGTGGAAGGATGAGAGAAAAGAGTCCTTCCACTCTTGTGGAGCTGCCTCAGGTATACCACAAGAAGTGTGAAAGGAGATGTGACAGGTGTGTGAGCAGACAAGACATGAGATGAACTAGTGAAATCCAACACTAATCACCTTACAAAATCATTTTTGGCCCAAGGGCTTTCCTTCCTCTTGATCTTGAAATGGAATCTTTTGTTGTTATCTCATGGGAGAAGGCTTCCTCAACCACTGACCTATTAGTTGCCAGATCCAAGCAACTGGAGCAAATTGAAGACATTTGTGACAAAGCTTATCAGAAGATGATGGAATCAAGAGAAAAATCAGTTAATGATTGGGAAGATAAGAATGCAAATTGGATCAGGGATCCCTTAAATCCTGGTGATCTATTTTTGGCTTAAATTGAATTCTTGGAGACCCAGTGGGGAAAGCTCTTTTCAAATCTTTGGAATGGTCCTTATTGGGTGGTTTGTCAAGTAATAGGTGGATCCTATGTTTTGGAAGAACTTGATGGTGCTCAGTTGGCCAGAAGGTTCTCTGCTGATCATGTCAAGAGGTTTCATTGTTGAGGGGGCAACTTGGGGTCAAAGTAAGTCCTCCCAATTGTGCAACACCAGGGTCATCTACTGCATTTTATGTGTTGTAAAACTCTGCTTTATGCCACATAAGTGAGCACCTAGGATGGCCTCTTTGTTTTGCTCCTGCAACTTCTAGGGCTCTTTTGGATGGATCAATATTTTTTTTTCATCAACTCTTCAATCACTCTTGAGATCAAGAAATGGCCAATTTTTTTTCTTTATATTGTCTCCTTCCCTCCTTTTTTCAATATCTTCAAAATATCAAGATTCAAACTATGGAAAGTCTGTAATTTGGGGAAATATTTGGTGACCAATTTGGTTCACCTCAAGAAAAGGGGCCAAATTTAAAAAAGAATTTCTTAGTTTTTTATCTCATCAAAAAAAAAAATTACGTATAGAATTTTTTATTTTTTTTCCTCCTCCAGCTTATCCCTGTCCTAGCTGTCTAGGGAAGGCCCATGGGTGTTCAATTCACCAGGATCTGTGTTAAATTCCCCCCTTTCTCACGCTTGAAAGCCCTCTTACCATTTTTGGCCAAGGAGAACGTGCAAGTGTTCTTGCTCAATCCATCCAATCAATCTTCCACCCTCATCATCCATCCTTCTTGATCATCCCACCCTCAGCACCTTCAACTGAACTATCTAGTCAGCATCAGGAATGACAACAAATTTTGCCGCCAACACCATCAACAATCCCCCTTCCCTTCAAACCAGCCGGTGTGGAATTCAGAAGAGGAATTCTCCTTTAATGGTTCCCAAGTTCCAAAGTTATTGATCCCTTGCGTCTGTAAACCCTGAGTGCAACTGTTCACCCTTTGACTAAGAGATAGAGAGATGAGAGTAAAGATCCTTCCAAAACCTTTGATGATCCTCTGATATGATCCATCCTACATCCGGGTTGAGGGTGCGGTTTAAGTAGCCTTCCCCTCAACCCTAACCTAGGTACAACTGCAAGCAAACAAGGATAATGAAATACAACCCCTAAGTAAGGGACCCTATCCCAACTCTATCCTTCCAATCCCATCCCATGATCCACATCCCATACCCCATATCCATCTGTATGTCAGCTTGCTACTATGTACAGAGCAACCTGTCATAGCAACACAAAACTATAAAAAATAAGAATATCTAAATTAACAAAATAAGGAGTGAGAAATACATAAATGTTATTGAAGAAATGGATTCCTCACCCAAAATTAGGTAGGGTCACTCACTGACCCCACCCTTGAAATCCAAGTCCTTACATTTTTAAAATAATTGAAAAGAAAAGTACTAAAAATTACAACACTAGTATGGCGCCTTCTGGCCATTCTAAAATTTCACACGTGTTGTTACGTATAGGTTTTACACCTAAAATTCACTCAAAATTGAGGTGTTGTCTATATTTTAGGAGTTACACGCAGAAATGTGTTATTTCACAATTCCCGCGCGCAGCTCCGCATCATTACATACCCCTACGTACTCATAGTAGCAGTTTCCCGCGTACTAGAGACCCGCGAGCAGCTATTTCTGCAACGCACGCAGTGGATCCCACCCCGCGCGCATCTGAACTGACTGATCCCCGCGTCTGGATCCATCATGACTAATCTGACAACCAGGTACCGCTCAAAAGAGCTAAAGCCTAATTAGGGTTGCCTGGCATATGTAACAAGTTGACATATTCATTATTAATAATCTAAAAAGATAAAAACTTAATGAAAATTAATGAAAATTAAGTTTAGAACATTTTTTAATAATAAATTAAAAGATCAAAGATTAACAGGTAAATCATTGACTCTGATCTTTGAAGACCACAAAACACTACAAGGAGTGTTCATAAAAATTATTATAAACTATCTATGTGATCAGCAGGTAATGGACAATCAGTAAGCTTCAACATTTGTTCACTTTAAAGCAATACTAATAGTACAAATGAAGGATGAGTGCGGAAGGATCAAATTTACACCATAATAGATTAACAGATCCTGTGGCTAGAATAGTACAGAAATCCAGCAGATCTAAGGTCAGCCGACTAAAAGCACCAAGTGGACGTGCTAATTATTCTCTGAATGGGTTGCCAGCCTCAGCCCATGAGCAGAACTCTCTCTACGCGCCCTGAGAAGCTCAAAATCACCCCAAAAAGGTATTTATACAGACCTCTTTGGATCCATTATTCCATCATTGGTTTACCAGGAATTATTATTATCAATCAGACACCGTTTCATTGTTAGTCAAGTGCTTATGAAGATTCTAAGAAAGTGATTTATGACCAAGTCTTTAGTATTATTATTCATTTCTTAAAACCAATCAACCCTTGAAGTTTAGTCAGGCAATCCACCCCATCTGCTCTGAAACCCTTCCCATTATTGCAGGATTTTCGTGATAAAGTGCTCAGAGTGAGTTTTTCCCTTCCTGTCTAGGCCAGTGTGCTGTTATGCACGCCAATTAGTGGAATAAGCCCTTTCTAAGGCACCCATCTTCATTCCAAGGTTCTTAAACTGCCTAAGGAGGCCCCTTGAAGAGAGGTTGCTTTGTCTGTAAAGACCCCCAGTAGTATAATACTGTGGCCCCTCTTTTATATACATATTGAAAACCTTTTATTACCAAACCAATTAAACCTTGCAACTGCTCTTATTAAATTACTTATTTGATCCTCTAAGTGTTTATTTTTTGAATAATAATTATTATTATTATTCCAGTATTTTTATCACTCTCTGTAGCTAAAGGACTGCAAGGTTCCTGGTATCAGAGAGCTGACACTGTATTTCCCGCCTGCCATTATTTCCACCCAGTTTGTCCTTCTCATGATGCGGCCCTTGCTCTGACCCCAACTTGGAGCCCCCCACGCATGTTGGCATCTTCCCAACGCGCCGTTCCAGATATCTGAGATACATCTGCGCTTCCAATCCGTGTGTGTTGCAAGGCACAATTTGTTCAATCACTCTGATCCAATCCAATCCACCATGCGTCTCCAGATGCTGAGACCAATTTGACTTTTGCTGAGCCTGCAGCAAGGCTTACTATGGCAAAGCGGCACCCATTGCTGAGCGCGCTGCCTCTGCTGAGCCCACCGCTACTGCTGAGGGCACAGCGCCCATCCAATTCCAACTCACATCTATAAAAGACCACCACATCCCCCCCCAACTTGAGTTCTTTCCCCAGAGATCCACCACTATCTCAACTACCCAGCTATACCATAGTTATCCCACCCTACCCCTACACCACACCAATTAAAAAGAAGAACCCCATTGCCTCCTACCCCATCCAACATGTCCTGCATGTTTTTCAGTCAGAACGGCCTCTCCTGCCGCATCCTTCCAGGCCAGCGCGTCAGTGTTCTGTGCCAAGCCGGCCACTTTTGCTGCTCTCTATCCAATGGTATGCCTTGCAACCATCCTCAAGGCCATCAGCATAAGAGGACCCGGCATGACTTGTTTGTGGTCTTGAGTGACAACAAAATCTCCACCAACAAGTGGACCCCGCCTGGCTCACCTTGCAACCAACCGCAACGCGCGGCTCCAAACCCTCCTTTGCGCAAAATCCATGACTTGGGCTGGAACACTGCAGCTCCAGGACTTTCCTGAATTTGCGGATTATTTGAACGCCGCTCATGAGTGGGCCGCAAGGGTCAGATGAACGTACCAGCAACCAACCTGTGGATTTCAAACCAACCAACCACGCCTCTCCCACCACCACGGGGACCTGCTTTTCCTCCACTGCCACCCGGTCCTGCTTCTCCTCCACCACCACTGGGTCCTGATTCTCCTCCACCACCACCGTATCCTCCTACTCCCCAAGACCTGCTCCTCCAGCTCCCACTCCTGCGCCGCCATCTCCATCACCGGTTCCCAGGTCATCACCAGAACCCACGCATGCGCCAACTCCCGTGGTAATTGAATTTTCACCGGAACCCCTGGCCGCTGCAACTCCTCCGGCAGCCACTCCCAAGATTCCGGAGATCCCCTTAATTCCAGCGCTTCCAATGGCAAGGTTTGACACAATGGTGAATGAGGCAGACAAACTACTCCGGTGTTTCCTAGTGGTTCCCCATGCTCACACCACCGATGCACAAGGCAAAGTTCTGGCAGCATTCTGAATCCTAGCCGCGGCGGCTTGCGTGGAAGCAGAGGAGGTGATGAGGACTTGGCCAGCGTAGGCAGATTGCCCCCCCTTTCCTTCTTTCTTCCTTGTTTCTATTTGGCGCCTATCTTTGCAAAGAAAAAGGACTTTTGCCGCGCCAACCTAAGTAGCCTTTGGGCTTGTGAGAACCTTGAGAGAAATAAGAGCCGCGCGCAAGATTGGCGCTTTGAGAGTGAGGAGAATCCACACCACTAAGAGTGAGAAGAATCTGCGCCAAGTGAGAGTATCCGCTGAAGGTACCTGGACCACCCCAGACAAACTGCCTCACAGTTCCCCGTACCCATCTACAGAACAGAGAGAACAAAACAAAAACCCTCTGCGCGTGTACATCCTTAAGCGAGAGAGGAAGAGAAAAAGGGTATCCACCCCAACCATCTATACCTTCCATCCATAAGATAACCAAAGAAAACCTGAAAAGAGAGAGAGGTTTTTTTTTTAATAAGCACCAACCTGTTGCCAAGCTGGCGCCTTGCTCTTTGACCCACATTGGTTTTGGTCCACGCGCTTCCCTAGTTCCTTTGATCATCCATTGGAAGTTGTTCTTTTCCCAAATGTGGGGCTTGTCCTTGCATCCGCAGCCCCGGCTTTGCGCCATGCCCGTACCTACACAAAACTCATAACCTAGCCAGAAATAATCCCAAAAATCCAATCCAGAGAGAAGGAAATAAGAACACAAACATTCTGGGGTGTCTAGTTGTTCCAGCTGTGAACCGGCTAGAGAACCCCCTCACCAAATCCAATCATGTCCCCTATTCATCCATCATTCCCCCCCAACTTGACTGCTGTCCCCAGCGGTCTGCAGTCCTTTACTCCGCTTGACGCAAAGCCCGCGCGCGTGCTTGTCCTTGGAAAAAGGATCTGCCTTGTCATCCCCTTTGCTATCCAAACCAGCTGTCTTGTCAAATGAATTTGAGCCCCGCGCAAAGAATTGTTTCAAGTGCAAAGCTGCAGACTTCTGTTTGAGCGGAGTTCCATTCAATTCCTCCAACTGGTAACTACCTCCAGTGAACTTGGACTTCACGCGGAAAAGACTGTTCCATTTATTTGAAAACAACTTCCCCCATTGAGTTTCCAGGCTCTGGTTTTAAAGCAGAACCAAGTCCCCCTTCTGCAACAGATCCCGGAGTTTATGCTTGCAGTGCTTGTCCCAGTAGCAGACAGACTTTGTGCGGGTCTCCTTCAGCCTTCCAGCCTCTTTCTCAAGCATCTTGTCCTGTTGCAGGAGTTGCTTGGCACGGGCCTTGACTAGATCCGCGGCTGTCTTAAACTTCCACCAATCAATACCCAGAAAGGTTTCCAGCTTGATGTCAATTGGAAGCATGGGTTGCTGCCCAAATAGCAGTTTTTATGGAAAATAACCCGTTGATCTCTTCACCAAAATCCAATCTGCATAAAGAACTACTGGAAGGGTTTCCTGCCACTGCTTGCCATCATCCCCGCACATTTTCACCATTGCGTCCTTGATTGGCTGGTGACCGCGCTCAATCATCCCCGCGCCTTCTGGATAGTACTCTGTCACTTTCCCAAACTTTGCTCTGCAAATTTGCACCAACTCTTCCAACTTTCCCCAGAACTCCGCGCCCCCATCAACCGTTACCAGGCAAAGTGATCTGTAATGCGCAAACCAGTCTTCCCCCAGAAACTGCCCAAATTTCTCTGCTGAGAGATTCACCAGCGGCTGTGCTTCCACCCATCCCAACAGATCCTCACGCACAACAAGGAGATACACAAAATTACCTGCCTTGATGTGCATGACATCCAGAGAAACCCACCCAAACAAGGTGTCCTCCCCAGTTGGAATACCTACTTTGCAAGGCAGTTTTGCGCTTTGCACAACTGTACCCACTCCCTCACCACGCGTACTACACCTGGCCACCAGAGCCTTTCCCTCACCCGCTTCCGCGTTTTGAGTTTGCCGCAATGGCCAAGATTATCATGCAGACTTCCCAGGATTACCTCCTGATCCGCTCTTGACATGCTGACCACAAGCGGTACCGGCGCGC
The DNA here is from genome assembly GCA_025617555.3 of Puccinia polysora. Taxonomy (NCBI): domain Eukaryota; kingdom Fungi; phylum Basidiomycota; class Pucciniomycetes; order Pucciniales; family Pucciniaceae; genus Puccinia; species Puccinia polysora. The sequence goes on along the minus strand of CM062642.1, from coordinate 14,066,281 downwards.
TCCACCGCCACAGCTGTCCTTCCTGCAGGTAGAAATTTACCACTCTCTGCCAAATCCATCTAAAAATCTTGGCTGGCGTGTCATCCGGAAACCAAAGATCCTGCAAATACAAACTGAGGGCTGCATACCTCCCAGACTGCTGGAGCAGAAGTCAAACACCTACTTCCACCACTCCTACCTTAACCATTGGAGCCTCCACATCCCATGGTTCTGCGCCTTTGTACAGATCATTGCCCGGGTACCAAGACAGCGCTTCCGGCATTTTAAAGGCCTTCCCTGGAACATGTACCACCGTGAAAGAAAAAAACTGAAGGAACGCCACCCACCTGGTCATAGGCGCATTTGGCAGCGTTGGCAAATTGATCATCCGTGCCAGGGCCTCTGCATTCACCAGAAGCATGAATTAAATCCCCCATAGCCAATTCTGCAACCTCTGCACAATCTTAGCAACCCAACAAAGCTCCAACTTTGGCTTCAAATACCAGCTCTCTGTTTGCATAAACTTAATGGACTTGTAAAGAACCGGAAAACCTTTCCCCTCATCCTCATGTGTCAGAACCAACCCCATGCCAAGCTTGCTCAAATCCACGGCCAACTTTATCCCCCTGGAGTTGTAATCCAAGTCCCGCATTACAATATTGCTTCCAACAATCTCCTTAAGTTTGTCAAAGGCATTGTCACATTTCAAACTCCAGGCCCATTCCACACCCTTACGCGTCAATGCCCGCAACGGACTAGCAACCTCCACAAACCGCTTGATGAAAATCCGTACATAGCTACACAATCCCAAGAACTGGAGAATGTGCAATACAGTCTTTGGCATTGGCCCCTCAAGGACTTTTTTGCATTTCTTTTCTGCAATCCGCCTTCTGTCGGAAGCCACCACATGCCCTAGAACCTCCAGCGTGGGTATGCAGAAAGCTAGCTTTCTCCCTGACACCGTGAGGCCCGCTTCCTCAATGCAAAACAAGATCCGTTCCAGCTTTTGCGCAAATTCACAGACAAAATGACAAATTCCTGGGGTGTCAATAAGCGTTTCCACTCCTTAATCCATCCTTGGCCCTTTGATGCCCGTTTTTTCAATGAAAATCTGCACCCCTCCAGAAGATCATCCTTCAGAATCCAGGTCATCTGCGCTTGGTAAACCGCAACCAAGTTAGTTGCGCCTTGCGGCAGCTGCGTCAGTTCCATCCTGCCCAATCCGGTTTCAAAGTCAGTCATTGGCCGCAAACTCTGATTGAGTTTGTGCTGATTGTATCCACCCATCACATCCACCAACCCATAGCACACACGCCCTGCCATAGATTCCAGAAACTTGTCCATGCGCAGAGGTTGTCCTGCATCTAGGATTGTAAAAAAATTAAGCCGCTGCAGATCATGAAGAATCCGTAATGACTTCCCATCCTGCTTAACCATCACAAAGATTGGACTTGATTAACTTGATGTTGATTTCTTGTAAAGGCCTGTTCCTACACGCTGTGGAATTCAGAAAAGGACTTCTCCTAAAATGGTTCCCAAGTTGGGAATTTATTGATCCCTTGAGTCTGTAAACCCTGAGTGTGACTGTTCACCCTTCAACCAAAGATAGAGAGGTAGAGAATAAAGAGAGATGAGAGTAAAAGTGCCTTCCAACCCAATGTGATCCTCTGTGATCCATCCCCCCCTCCTCCCTCTCCTCCATCTGGGTTGAGGGTGCGTTTTAAGTAACCTCTCCCTCAACCCTAACCTAAGTACAACCAGAAGCAAGCAAGAATAATGAAATACAACCCCTAAGTGCAGAAACCTAGCCCCAATCCTATCCTTCCATCCCATAAACCACATCCCATATCTCATACCCCATATTCCATCCGTATCTCCCACCTGCCATTACGTCCACCCAGTTTGTCCTTCTCATGACGCGGCCCTCACGCAGCGCCCACCTTGGAGCCCCCCGCGCATGTCCGCATCCGCCCAACAAGCCATTCCAGATATCCGAGGTATATCCGCGTGTTGCAAGATGCACAATCCAATCCTCCCCGCGCCTCTGGATGCCAAGCCCAACTTGACTGCTTCTGATCCCGCAGCGCAGCTTTCTTTGGCAAGGCTGCACCCATTTATGAGGGCGCAGCGCGCAGCCTATTCCAACTTGCATCCATAAAAGAACACCACCGCACCAGCTCTGCTCCAAGAAGGGCCCCTAAACCACCCAGGGAATCGGAATTGGCTTGATCTGCCAAGGCTCATGCAGAACTGTTGGAATCACATAATGGTCTCTTATCTTGCTCTTTAACAGTCCCCGCTCTTCAGGCCCAAACGCAAGCGCTCTTCCCCGGAGGACAAGTACCAACATCAGCAAATCCCGTTCCTCCATGCTTAACCACCCGGTGGTCCAAATTTAAGGGGCGCAACTTGCTCATCTGTAATCCTCTCCAACCGCGTCACCCATTCTGACACCTTCAGCAGAGATTTTCAAGGGTCCTGCAACCAAGGGATTGGTTGCAGTGTTCTGTTCAGATCCTGTGGCATTGCTTTGTTCCAGGGACGGATCTTCCGCAAAACCGGCTTATACTTCCTGACATTGCACTGCAGCATTTGTTACCATAGATCCTATTCAAAACCAAACTGCGGCTTTTGCCTTTTCTTACTAGTGTGGCACAATGATAGTTTTTTGGCAAAGTACCTCCGGGCAATGCATGCTGAGGAAGGGGACTTACTTCCAGCACTTCCTCCCTAATTCCCACCTGCTCCTCACTGGTTGACAGCCCGCACAAAGCCGGAGCTTACTCTGTGCAGTAACCTTGGCCTACTGGTCAAAATCCACCTCCGGACTACCCTTGCAAACCAACTCCATGCCGGGGTCCTCCTCTTCTTCTCTTGCCAGATCCCGCATCCACTTCCCCAACCCTTGATTGCAGATTGTGGGTTTGAATTGCCCGCTGGACAAATCTTCCACTTTCAAAGCTTCCATCCCCGCCTCTGGATCAAATTTCATTTGCGCTTGGAGCCCAAACATGAATGGTTGTCCTAAAATAGCCTCCCTGAAAACCACCAATAGAAAAGAAAGTGGTTTATGGACCCTTGCAACCTCAACCTCTTCCTCCTCCACAACTCCATCCACGCAACATTCCCTGCCATTAAGTTTGCAAAGCCCCGTTGCGCATTTCCGCCAAACCAATCCCAATTCATCAATCAATCTAGACGGAAGGAGATTCACCATAGAACTGCTATCCACCAGTGCCCATACCTTCCTTCCAGCAATCTTCATTGGAACGTAAGCCAGCGGAGTTGAAACCAATTTCATCCCCGCTAGCTTGCGCTCCGCCTCATCCCAAGCCAAGTTCACCCATTGCACCATTGGAGGTATCCTATTGTGTCCGCAATCCTTCAGCGCTTGAACAATCTCACCCACCACCACTGGAAACACCACCACCAACTCCTTCAAGGTCAAGGGAATAGTTGTTTTGTTCCCCATCACTATGCAAACCATTTCCAACCCCTTCTTCTTCCCTACTTGATTTTCCAGCCGCCTGTCCATTTCCAGAACGCGTGCAACTTGCTTAGGAGCTACTGGCAGTACCCGCTCTTTAACATCCACATCCATCCTTTCCACTTCCGCCGGCACCTCCGTCGCTAGTACCCTTACTTACGCCTCCAGGGGGGTGGTTTCCATACCCCGGGACTGGTGACAATCCCAAGGAAAGCTTGAGCAGTTACCCCCAAATAATCCTGACCTTGCGTGCGCACTTGCTCCAGGATGGTCAGATTCCCAGGTTCAGTGGAGATCTGCTTTCCCGTTGGGAACATAAATACCATTCCCACAGTTCAAATCAATCCCGCCTTGAGGTCCCTTGTCATGTCATAGCACCCCAAACCGCCAACACCCCTTGTCCCTGCAGTAATTGCATAACCACGGCGCGGGCAGATTTGAAGGAGGAAGCCATCCCACAATGTGAGGAGGGGGATTGCGCAGTGCTGATGAAACTTGAATCAGGAAGATCTGTAAATCCTTCATAAATTCCATCATCTTGCTAATCTCTGGGCCCATTTTCAGTGGTTTTGCCAGAGCGTGTTCTGTTTTTTAGGGGCCTACAACCAGAGCCTGCATCAGCGCTGCTGGAGTTTGGGAAGCGGAATTCTTTGACCCTTTTGGGAACAACCTTGCCGTTGTGGTGCCCCATCCTGGACACCCTGGCTGCCTTGAGACCTCAATCCATAAACTGTTGCGCAAACGTACCATCCGGCATCAAAAAAAAAAAAAAAAAAAAAAAAAAAAAAAAACCAACTTATCCTCAGGCTCATCCAAACCGTCCTTTATCCGCGCGCGTTGCGCGCTGCGCTTCCTTTACCCGCGCGCGTCGCGCGTCCTTCATCCGCATTGCTCATCATCCTTGCTGTCGTGCTTTGCTTGTCATCTCTGCCGTCGTCATTGCGCGTCCTCATCTTTGTTGTTGCGCGTCCTCATCTTTGTTGTTGCGCGTCCTCATCTTTGTTGTCGCGCGTCCTCATCTTTGTTGTCGCGCGTCTCAATCTCCTCATTGCTACCGTTGCGCGGCGCTCATCCATAATTTACCAAATCCATCCCAACCGCACCCCCAAGCATTTGGCAAATCCTTGGATCCGTCAAATCTCCCATCTCACTTGATCTATCAGTCGTGAATCCCAAGCCTGTCAGGATTTACTCAACCATTTCAAGCCGATCTCCTATCCACCCATCCGCGCTCTCACGGACTTCATCGGTCACCTTTCCTGGGGCTCTCCCACCCACTTCTGCGTTTGGAAAAGGGGTGAAGAGTGCCAACTACCGCCCGCGGACATCCGCGGCGGTTTGGTTCATTTCTCTTTCCCACCCTGTCCGCCTTTGGATGAGGGGTGGGTGACTCTGGTATTGTTGCGTGCGCCCATCCACGGACGGACGCAAGTGACCACATTATTTTCTTCCCTTTTCCGCTCTATTTGTAGAATCCGTTGTACATAGTCTAACAGGGCCTCCTGCCCATATAAGGAGGGGCTCTCCCCTGCCTTTTGGAAAAAATCATTGGAGCATGGAATCATCCAGCATGAAATCAGCACACCCTTGATCCTTGAGCCTCCATACTCAACCCTTGATCCCTGATCCTTATCACCAACCAATAGCCTTGCTGGTTGAAGAAATATTCTTTCTGTTGGAATTTTTGAGTGTGTCATACCACTCCTTGATCCCTTTCTCTGACCATACTGGTCCTGATCCCTGATCACCTTTCTGGAGCCAATCACAATTGATTGAAGAGGTCTTATTAAGCTTAAGACCTGGAGTTTTATACCTCCCCTTAGCTTCTTTGGAGTTGCATTCTGCCAGCCTACTCTCGAGTCCCTTGAGAAGTGTTGAGGTTATCCTTGCTTCAAATCAGTTACTGTCTGTTTTAGAGCTTCTTAAACATTGTGCTTTGTCTTGAACAGCCACCCTCAGTTATCTGGTACCCTTCAAGCGCTTGATTGCGGAGAGTTGGGCAGGTTCATTGAGAACCTGGAGGTTGCTTGGGTTTGAGTTGATCATCCCCAATCTTCTTCTGACAACCAGAGTTATTAGCTTGTGGGCGTTGTTTACATACAACAGCTTTTGTTCTTTGAACTCTAAGAAGACTTTAAATTCTTTTGCTCAAGTTTTTCCCTGCATAATCTTGTCTCAGATAGTGCTGTTCCATCGCTACCAAACTATTATCATCCTTATCCTCTACTCCTTGATTCCTCATTTACTGTCAGCTCTCTGATACCAGGAACCTTGCAGTCCTTTAGCTACAGAGAGTGATAAAAGAACTTGGAGCAATAATATTCCAAAGAATAAACACTTTAAAGCTCCAATAATGGTATGGTAAGAGCAAGTGCAAGGTTTATTTGGTTTGGTTATAAATATTTTAAATATAATATAAAAAGAGGGGCCACAGTATTATACTACTGGGGATCTTTACAGACTAGCAACCTCTCTTCAAGGGGCCTCCTTAGGCAGTTTAAGAACCTTGAAATAAATATGGGTGCCTTAGAAAGTACTTATTCCACTAATGGCCGGGCTTAACAGCACAAGTGGCCGAGACAGGAAGGGAAACACTCACTCTGAGCACTTTACCACGAAAATCCTGGAATAATTGGAAGGGTTTCAGAGCAGATGGGGTAGATTGCTTGACTAAACTTCAATGGTTGATTGGTTAATAAAGGTAAATAATACTACTACAGACTAAGTCATAAATCAATTGCTTATCTTCATATAAGCACTTGATTAACAATGACACTGTGTCTGATTGATAATAAATAATTCCTGATAACTGATAACTGATCGGGAACAGAAGGGCAAAAAGAGCCTGTTTAAATATTCCCTTTTTGGGTGCTTGAGGGCCTCTAGAAGGGGTACTAGCCATATGCTGAGGCTAGGGGGGCAGTCAGGGTAAGATTTGCACGTCCTCAAGGTGCTGTTAGCCTACTGGCCTTAGATCTGTCAAGGAACAGCTCCTTTTTAGCTGCAGGATCTGTTAATCAATAGGTTACTTATTTTGCTGATCCTGCACTGATCCTCAATTTGTACTGTAAGTACTTGTTCAAAGTGAGCAGACGTGGATGTTTATTGATTCTCTATCCTCTGCTGATCCTGTAAGTAATTTTTAATAATTTTTACGACCACTCCTTATGTAGTTTTGTGGTCTTTGAAGGTTCTGATAAACTCATGTCGTGGTGAGTCTGGATCTTTATTTAATTAATAAAAAATACTAAAAATTAGTTAATAACTAATTTTAATTGATTTTTAAGGTTTTTGAACTATAATCTATGCTTGTGTGGTAGCTTTACATATGTAGTGTAGATCCTACTATATTGTAGCTCCTCTGAGCGGTACCTGGATGTCAAACTGATCACGGCAGGAGGCGCAGGGATCAGTCCATTCAAATGCGCGCGGGGACTGATCCGCTGCTCAGATGCGCGCGGGGGACTGTACCGCTGCGCGCGTGACTAGGTCACGGGATTACCTGCGTGGGAGTCCAGCGCTGTAGGGACGCGGGGCTGCGTGCGGGAGTTGGCGTACGCGGGAGTCCAACGCTGTAGGGACGCGGGGCTGCATGCGGGAGTTTGCATACGCGGGAGACCAGCGCTGTAGGGACGCGGGGCTGCGTGCGGGAGTTGGCGTACACGGGAGTCCAACGCTGTAGGGACGCGGGGCTGCGTGCGGGAGTTTGCGTACGCGGGAGACCAGCGCTGTAGGGACGCGGGGCTGCGTGCGGGAATTGTGACAAAACACAATTTCCCGTGTAACTCCTAAACTACACACAACACCTGGATTTCAACTGAAATTTAGGTGTGAAACCTATACATGACATATCATGTGAAATATTAAAATGGCTAAAAGTTGCCATACTGGTGCCGTGGTCATTTACCATTTTCTATTAAATTAATTAAAAAATATAAGGAGTAAGAATTCAAGGGTGGGGTCAGTGAGTGACCCTACCTTATTTTGGGTGGGGAATCCATTTCTGCAATAATATTTATGGATTTCCTACTCCTTTATTTTATAATAATTTTATTTATTCATTTATCTTTGTTCCTTTTAATTTTGTTAATATTATTATTGTTGTTGCTTTTTCAGGTTGCTCTGTGCTAAGTAGCAGGCTGACATTTACCAGGTTCTGGACCGTGATCTTGGTTACATTTAAATATCTTGGTAACACTCAGGAGGGCAGCCTAAACAGCACCTTTCCCCTCCGCAGAACTTCCACGGCCTAGCACCGTTTTTAGTCTTACACCGTGTCCTCCATCAGTTCCTCCAAGTCCAACTTTATTTCCACCGCCCAACGGATGAGAAGGATGTCTGGAAGAAGTGCAATACTCCCATCCAACAACCTCTTTACCAAGTTGTTGTTGTACAAGTGCCGCTGCACCCGCGCGCGGAGTTGGGGACCAAGTCCACCTAAAAAGGCCCTCTTCATTGCGCCTGTCTGCCCCAATATCACCTTGTTCTTTTCCAGGTAGTGATAGATCCAGTCAAACATTGCTAAATACTCCCCCAATTGTGTCCGTGTCCAGACTCCACCATTTGCACTTGCTTCCGCCGCCGCATGCTCAAAGTTTCTCTCCCAAAACCAAGGTTTGCACCTTCCCCACCACCCCAAGATTTCCGCCTTCAGTTTTGGCCAATCAAGTTCCTTGTATCCTTCCATCTCTTCCACATCCCAAAGTTTCTCTTTGTCCGTGATGAAAAGGACAACAAGACAAGCCTTATCCAAACCCATTGCGCCTTCCGCATTGGCAATTCCTTTGTATCAAGCAAGGAATTGATCAATGTCCTCAGTGTTGAACTGAATGTGTGGATAGTCCCAGGGCCTGATGCAAAAGTTTTGGTTTCATTATATAGGCTTGGGTTGGGAACTGCATTGCAGCCTGCGTGCTCAGCATTTGGTAGGTCAGGCTCAGCAATTGGGTTGCCCGCATTCTCAGCAGCTGCTGCTGCGGGTCTCAGCATTAGGCGCAGCAGGACCAGCACGCCAGTTGCGGGCCGTGCTTGACTAGGGAAGGCGGGCCGCAACCTGTTTGGTTATTACGGGCTCAGGAATGGAGCCGGCCCAACCACGTTTTTGGGAGGTTAGTTCAAGTAGTAGGAGCAGGGCAACCGCGGGGCTATGTACGTGGGCCGGCCGGCCCACGGGACTGAGATATTCACAATGGCGCGTTGGGAAAATACAGACAAGCACGGTGAACTTCAAGTAGCGCCTGGCAGAGGGCTGCGCCATGGGAAGGAAAAACCGGATGTGTGTAATTACAGGCGGGCTGAAGGGATAGGGCAGTAAATATTAAGGTGGGTTTAGGGTTCTGGGTCTAGGGTTTCTTCTTGAATTGTTGTCAGATTGTTCTTGCGTTTGTACCTAGGTTAGGGCTAAGGGGGAATGCATAAAACCCCAGCTCCCTCAGCACAAGTTGGGAGGGGGGGAGGAGCACAAACAGGGGGGAATTTATCATCATAATCATCATCTCTCTCTTTTCTCTCTCTTAAACGGGGTATCCTCAGATCTGACAGATTCTAGAACCATTGGCTCCTTAACCAAGGGATGACAAAGTGAGGGTTACTCACTTTAGTTTCCACAATGGGCTTGTTATTGGCGCCGTTGTTGGAGCAAGGGACACTGTATCCCGCCCCTGATGGAGTTTGCTTCCAAGAAGCCAGAGGAGGAGGAGGAAGAGGAGTAGGGGTTACATTAGACAACCCCAAAACAGTTAATGGGTGGTACTGGGACATTGTGCTTGTTAGTTTTGAGGGACAAGGAACAAAAGGTTACTTCCCGGCCAGACCCCCAGATGTGGAATTCAGAAGAGGACTTCTCCTTTAATGGTTCCCAAGTTTGGAAGTTATTGATCTCTAGTTTCTGTAAACCCTGAGTGCCACTGTTCACCCTTCAACCAAGAGATAGAGAGATGAGAGTAAATATCCTTCCAAAACCTATGATGATCCTCTGATATGATCCCTCCTAAATCCGGGTTGAGGGTGCGGTTTTAGTAGCCTTCTCCTCAACTTTAACCTAGGTACAACTTCAAGAAAACAAGAAAAATGAAATACAACCCCTAAGTACAGAACCCTAGCCCAACTCTATCCTTCCAATCCCATCCCATGATCCACATCCCATACCCCATATCCATCTGTATTGCCTTCCTGCCATTATGTCAACCCGTTTTGTCCTTCTCATGACGCGGCCCTTGTGCCGCACCCAACTTGGAGCCCCCCAGGCATGTCCCCATCCACCCAAAACTCTGTTCCAGATATCCAAGATACATCTGCACTTCCAATTGGCGCATCTTGCAACGCGCAATCCTTGCTATCCATCCAATCCAATCCAATCCACTCTGCATCTCCAGATTCTGAGCCTGCAGAACGGCTTACTACAGCAAAGCTGAACCTATTTCTGAGCGCGCTGCCTCTGCTGAGCCCACCGCTACTGCTGAGCGCTCAGCGTGCAGCCAATTCCAACTTGTGTCTATAAAAGACCACCACAGTGGAAGTTGCAGTTGCCAATAACAATCTCCATAAATCATTCACCCCAAATTTGCTGATGCTTCAATCCCTCTCCTCAATCTTCCCTTCATCTGGTGGGATGATGGCAGTTGTTGATGCCCATCATCAGCAACCATTAATTTTCCCACTGCCATCATCCACAATCACCTGTTTCAACCTTCACAAAACTCTCTACCCATCCATCCTCATTTCCCTTGGTTTGCTCACCTGACAACAAGCAAGCTGTGGCTTGCGGCCATTGTTTTTGCTGTTGGGCATGATTTCCATCAACCTTAAAATGTGTTGCCATTGATCACTTCCGCTTGCCTCCCTGAACCCCCCTCATCAATCCTCCCTTATTGGTCATCCACCAACCCTCTGACAACCATCATTGTTGTTGCCGCCATTGTGCCCACTCACTGGCAACCATTGACACCTGGCCATTGTATTGTCTGCATGGCTCACTGTTTCCCATCTCTGCCTGTGGGGCTGGGTCTCTTGTTCTTCATCTTTTTTTTCTCATTTTACTATCATCAAGCTCCATCATTCACTGATCAAATATATATATATATATATATATATATTTTGTTGGAGTCAATGATCAGATCATGAACTCTTACTCAACTCAGAAAGTTGAGGAAAGGATCTTAAAGAAACAAATTTGATGATTTTATTGCAAGGTCCTGGAAAAGACCTGTTTAAATAGACAACTAGAGATCCCCTCTCAGGGGGCCTAAGGCACTTGAGCCATGGCATAAAACTATATGAATAAATGACAATATGATCAAATATGGAGTAAGCCAATAAGAGAGAATCAATAAGTTGTTAAAGGACCAGCTGGAAGGATCATGGCTAGCAGCAGAAAACATAATCCTCCAACATATTTTTCCACTCTCATTTGTAGTTATCTCTTGTAAGTAGTCTACAGGGCCTCTTTCCCATAAAAGGAGGGGCTCTCCCCTGCCTTTTTGAGGATCAGCTATAATCTTATCATCCATGGTGGTATCAAATCATCATCTAATCTTCTGATCAATAAATAAGGGTTTCCCCCTGTGTGTATCATCATCATCATAAATCTGGATATATCTGTTGATTAGCCCCTGATCCTCATCCTTATCACCAACCAATAGCCTTGCTGGTTGAAGAAGAATCCATTTGTTTTAATTCTTGAGTGTGTTAAACCACTCCTTTGATCCCTTTCTCTGACCACTTTGGTCTTGATCATTCATCTTATTTTATTTCTGGAACCAGTCACGTTTGACTGAGAGGCTTCTTTAAGCTTGAAACCTGGAGTGTTAAACCTCCCTTTATCTATTTCAAGTTGAATTCCGCCATGCTATTCTTGAGTCCCTTTTGAGTCCCTTGAGAAGTTCTGGGTTATTCTTGTTTGACTTTGTTACTGCTTTGCTTCTAGAGCTTCATAAAACAAATTGCTTTGTTTTTTACAGCAACCCACAGATGTCTGGTACTCTTCAAGCGCTTGATTTCAGAGAGTTGGGTAGGTTCATTGAGAACCTGGAGGATGGTTTGAATTGAGTTGATCTTTCCTAATCTTCTACTGAGGACCAGATTAATTAGCTTGTGGGTGTTGTTACTTAAAAATGCCTTGTTCTATTGAACTCTGAAAAAACTTTAACTTAGTTTGTTCAAGTGTTTTCCCACACCATCTTGTCTCAGATATTGTTGTTCCATTGCTGCTGACTACTATCAAAATTCATCCTTTCCATTGATTCCTTATTTACAAGGTTCTCGATCTTGACTCTGGTCATATTAAAATACTTTTGTAACGCTCAGGAGGGCAGCCTGAACAGCACCTTTTTTTCTGTGGGTGAAAAGATTTTGAAAGATTTTGTTTTAACTGTCATTTTTCTAGAAAACAAATAAATATCCCCTATGACTGAAAATATCAGCTGGGAGGAAATGGTTTGAAAAGAAATGAGAAATTAGTAGGTTAGCTAATTTGACAGAAGAGATTACAGTTGTGGTTTTTATAAAGATAGACATTTTTGAAAGGCAATCAACCACCACCAGGATTGAGTCAAACCCATTTGATGGAGGTAGTTCAGAAATAAAGTCCATAGAAATTTAGGTCTAGGGATTATCTGGAATTGGTAAAGGTTTAAGGAGTCAAAACTTCTTTTGGTGACTGGATTTGTTTCCGCTGCAAAGGTAACAGGAGGAAACATAGTATTTGAAAAAGGAAGTCAAATTTTTCTCAATGGAAATCTCTTTTAACTAGATCTATTTTCTTGTCCTGTGAAGGGTTACCAGAGAGTGGGAAATTGTGTATTTGTTGAAGTATCTACAATTGGAGCTGTTTTTCCTCTTTGGGAATGGCAATCCTATCTTGAATAATTAGAAGACCAGTATCTGGGTCAATCAGGTAACCCTTTAGTTTCTCCTTTCTATGTAACTTCTGGAGAATACATTGGCTTGATTTGTAGGATTTTTGGGATCAAATCAAGTTATCCAAGCATCCTTCAACCTTTTTAGCTGATAAGCAAAATATTCTATAATTTTCAAATTCAGTCTATTTCCAAAGTGGTTTGACATTTCCTGGGTTTATTTCTGCATATGCCATCCCTTCCTTGGGATAAAAATTGACTTAAAGTGACAGAAAATAAGGCACTATAAAGTTTTTCCCAGGTAAATAGATAATAAAAAATTCAAATTAAGACAAGAAATTAGCCCACCAGGCCTTGTAATGAGTTGATAATTTAGAATTCATGAAATATTTTAAATAAAGTGACCAGTGAAAAATTCAAAGGGTGAGAAAAGGCTTAGGAGATAAGCCCTCCAGATTTTTATAGCCCATAAAATTGCTTAGAATTCCTTATCCTGGATCTTGTAATTCATTTCAGCACTCCCCAAATTTCTGCTATCAAAAGGAATTGGGTGCTTGGAATCATCAGGAGAAAGTTGAGTGAGCACAGCCCCCAGGGCATAGTCATTAGCATCATTCTCCATGAAGTATTTTAAAGAAAGATCAAAATTTATAAGGACAGGAGTGTTTTTGAAGGCCTGTTTGAGGTCCTCAAACTGCTGCAGATCCCCAGGGGAGAGAGTAAATACTGGGTTAGAGCCTGTTAGAGAAGTCAGGAGAATTTTGTTTGTCTGTGTCAAATGGAAAAAGGGGATAGCTTGTGAGGTTATTTTTTTGACAGTCTTTTATCAAGAAAATATAGTCTGAAGACCCTTGAATGATGAATTATTTTGCTTTGCAAAAAATTTGGTTGCAAGTTGGGGTTCCCTTGGTGGCAAGTAAAACCATAGTTGTGGGTATGGAGCACAATCCAATGAGGCTTTTGGCATTGGGTTCTGGGGGTGGGTGGGTGGGTGGAATGGAAGTTGATAGAGAGTTTTTTGACAGATATCAAAATTCAAGAGACACAACTAATCTTTGGTTTGGAAAAAAATTCTAGGTTGATTGCAGAAGAAACAATAATTTGATGGGATTCAAGAAAGCAATACTGACAGATTGATTGCAAATCTTCAAAAAGAGAAAGTTGATTGAAATTAAAAATACATCTGGAAACAATAATTCCAAAGGTTAAAGAGAGAATTTTTACAATATGATTGTACATCCACAAAATGGAGGGGTGAGTACAGCCAATGAAAGTACAGCCAACTCCTAAAAAGGTAAACTTTGATAGCAGTAACAAAAGCATAGTTTTTTGAGCCAGTCAGAAAAAAATTACCAATGCCACAAAACATGAGAAAATTGATGATGAGAGATGGAGATATTACAATCTTGATGGAGAAGGGAAATTTTAAGGGGAAAGATGTGGTGGAGGAGGGGTGGAATTGACTATAAAAACTGGGGGTTGAGCCAGGCCATGTGGATTAGTTGGCATGGAATTCACTACACAAGCCCCTTACCTGCATTGGTGACTGTCTGGAAATCACCTAAGCCAAAACTGTGGCCAAACATTATAGGTATGTGGCTTCAAGTATTTCTGGGAGATTCTCTCCTCAAATCTTGAGATTTTGATTTGATTCCCCCCCCCTTCCCTCTGAGGTTTCCAATGCTTTCACCCAGGCCCCCCCATTGGTGTTTTCCTCTATTTTCCCATATCAAACTTAACCTTCCCAATCCAGAAATCAATCATCACTTGGTTTTCTTCCTCTGAAATCTGCTCCATCCCTTAAGCCAAGTCCTAACAGGACTTTCCACCCAACTTGGTAGCCCTTATTCTCTGATTCTTAAATCTGTGGCCCTCTTCTCTTTTCCTGAATCTCAATCCTTGATATCTTTTGGGCCTCTTACTTCAACAAAGTGTCATTGACTAACTCTCTGAGATGATCTATGAACATCCGCTTAGTTCAACCAGGGTTGTTCATTGAGTTGGTTGGAATGGGATGTATTGCTCTTAGATCCTGAGTTGGTTGATGAGTTGATAAGATCTTGTTAGGCAACCAACCAGGCATCTATTCCAAGCAAAATCCACATGAATCCAACCTTGAGAATGTATTTGTATGTACCAATGACCATCTGGTTGAGGGTCTTTCATGAGGATGTGATCTCAATCATCATTTGTAAAATCGCTCCAGAGTTGGTCTGGCTGAGGTTGAATGAATCAAGATAGGATTGAACCTGAAGGTGAGTTGTTGATGATCAGAGAGATTCTTGAGCTCAACAAAGTGCTTTCATGAGTTGATATCCTCCTTAGTTCATTGATGTTGTTGTTTTTTTGTTTAATCGGTACCCTTGATCGATCGAATTTATAGTGAGGCCGAGAATAGCGAGATGGGGAAGTAACCATGACTGATTCTTGATCAGGAGCACTCAACCCAAGCACTAATTGTGAGGGAGGGGCACAAGCTGATTTTGATCGACCCTCTGCCATCCGAGGTTTCGAAGCGCTTCTCGAACCGGTTATGGTAGACCAGGATGCCTGGTGGGAGATTTTTTTTTTCTTTTTTCTTCTCAAATCTTGAGATTCTCCGGTTCGCGGGTTTTTGGTTGGTTTGCCTCCAGGGGAGGTCGCCCCGTCCGTCGGTCGGGGTCGGAACTAGGGTTGGAATCATCTGGATCGGGGCTGGTGATCATCTCCACTTCCTAATCCGGGGGATGTCGGGAAGGGGCTGTGTTGATCGGTGCGACTTCGAGGGTCTCGACGGGGTACTCCGTGGGGAGGAGGGGCCGACTCGATGGGAAGTCAGTTGCGGAAGCAGGACTGACCACTGACTGGGGCAAGCACAGCGCTGCACTGACCGAGCGAACTGACTACTTTCCAATAACAAGAACCACTAAATACTTACTATGCATACCCTTTAAGTATTTATTTAACCAGAATAACTATTACTCATTAAGCAAACCCTTTAAAGTATTCATTAACCCGAACCACTACTTACTATGCATACCCTTTAAGTATTTATTTAACCAGAATAACTATTACTTATTAAGCAAACCCTTCAAAGTATTCATTAACCCGAACCACTACTTACTATGCATACCCTTTAAGTATTTATTTAACCAGAATAACTATTACTCATTAAGCAAACCCTTTAAAGTATTCATTAACCCGAACCACTACTTACTATGCATACCCTTTAAGTATTTATTTAACCAGAATAACTATTACTTATTAAGCAAACCCTTTAAAGAATTCATTAACCCGAACCACTACTTACTATGCATACCCTTTAAGTATTTATTTAACCAGAATAACTATTACTTATTAAGCAAACCCTTTAAAGTATTCATTAACCCGAACCACTACTTACTATGCATACCCTTTAAGTATTTATTTAACCAGAATAACTATTACTTATTAAGCAAACCCTTCAAAGTATTCATTAACCCGAACCACTACTTACTATGCATACCCTTTAAGTATTTATTTAACCAGAATAACTATTACTCATTAAGCAAACCCTTTAAAGTATTCATTAACCCGAACCACTACTTACTATGCATACCCTTTAAGTATTTATTTAACCAGAATAACTATTACTTATTAAGCAAACCCTTTAAAGTCTTCATTAATCACTTTCATCTTCGACACCATCACATCCGACGATCCACATGGGATTATTCGATCGATTTCATCATCAACAAACCACATCAACTAACCATCATCATCATCACAACAACAACAACAACAACAACAACAACAATAACAATCCACCACCACCACCACCATATCCATCCTCGAACTCAACCCAAGCCTCGTATCAAACCACTCCCATCGATCAACGTCCACTACCAGCTGGTTGGCAAAAGTTGAGTTCTTATCCTCCGATCCATCGACCACCACTCGATCTCACCCTCATTCATTCGATATCCTACCACCTCAGGCAATGGGATGATCGCTATCAAAGATTCTTCTACGTCAACACCCAATCTCCCAACGGACCTCAGTCCCAATGGACCCATCCTGCCGACGATCCATCATCTTCAAATCTTAACCCCAACTATCAACAGAACCCCTATCCTACGTCAGTCTTCCCCACCAACTCACTCTGATCCGATCGTCGGCCCCTTCCGAAACATCTCAAAAAAAATGGCCATCAACTGATCCTCTCGCTTCTAAATAAAATAAAGGTCTCCTTACGCCCCCGCTCCGCAACCGGTGATCTATCCACAAGCTGCCAATCCACAACAAGCTTCAGGAGGTGGAACAGGGAGTAGACTAGCCGGTCGGAGCGGCATGAATCCGTAAGAGCTCTATCCTCGATCTCTGATCATCCTCTGACGGTCTTGGGAAGGATCACTAACCATCCAACCATGATCTCTATCTTCTGCCTCCTTTGATTCTTTGGTTTGGTTTCGACCCGCGTGGGATTCATCATCATCGTCCGGACCTCTTTAGCTTGTTGGCCGGAGCGGGTGGGTTGGCAGGTGGGATGTTATTAGGATCGATGTTGGAGAGTCATCATCATCATCATGACGATTATCTCGAGTAAGTCCTCGAGTATGAATTCCTATTCCCATCTCTCCTATTTCTTCCTCACCAGGATCACCAATTCGGTCTGGTTTCACTCACCTATCCCCTCCTCTTCTCCTCTTCAACTCCCCATCTCGGTTTCAATCCTTTTCTCCAGTGGCTATCAACAGGGATATGAGAATGGCTACGACAATGGCTTCGAGACTGGGGATGGATTCGATGGTATGGGCTTCGACGACGGGGGTGGCGGATTTGATTTGTTTTAAGACCATCCTGATTGGCTCGGGTTACATCACTTCCTCAATCCCTGCCTCCCCCAGTCCCCTGTCATCCGCATCTTCATGGCCCTCTATCCTCTTCGTGTATCCTATATCCATCAACCACACCCATACATCACCACCCCACCCTCCAACACAAACACGTCTTCTCTCTTTCTTCCCTCCTCGTTCTCATCAATCGTGATAGCATTTATTTATTTTTACTGAAAGTCTTGTGATGATATCATTATGTTGAGGTGTTGTATGGCATTGGTTTTGTATACTAGAACCGATCGGATCGTTTTCATATCTTTTTTTTTTAAGAAAAAAAAATGTTGCTGAAACAAACATGATGAAGAAATGTATTCCGTACACCCCCCGACTCACAGTCTCAGATTGTCTACACACACACTAGCACACCCGAGCTTCCATCTTCCTGCTCATCCACGGCCTCTCCCAGGCCAGTTTCAGACTCTGAAACTCGAGCGGCGCGCGCCGCGGGTATATATGGTCTGTAAAGTCCGTTTGGGCGCCGACCCAAGTTTTTCCAAAATTCGCTAAAGCGCGCGTGGCGCCTGGCAAAGCAACTTGGGCGCCTAGCAAAGCCTTCTTGGCGCCTGGTCAAGGTCGACTTGGCGCCTGGCCAAGTAAGTTCGGCACCTTGCCAAGCTTGTTTTGGCGCCGATCAAAGTTGGTCGCGTTGACCATATAAAACATAATTTTTATTTTTTAAAAAAAGAAGAAAAAAAAGTAACAAGACTCGATAAATTTGTGAATATGATTTTTTCGTCTTGTTTTTTTTTTTTTTTAAAAAAAAAAAATAAAATACACAAAAAAATGTTTTGAATGGGTTTTTTTTTGAGTTTTTTTTTTGAGTTTTTTTTTTGAGATTTTTTTTTTGGCAAAGGATACATTCTTTTGTTGGAATAAATGAATAAAAAAAGAAAAAAAAATTTAAAAAAAAAAGAAGGAAAAAGTTAGAAATTCTTAAGGATGTGCCAAGAGAGGACCTGTGATAGGTTGCATCTCAAGGTAGTTTTGATAATACTTTTGAACATGAGAAAAGAAATTTTGACTTTTCTCTGGAGTTATGGCATCTTCAATTCTGGACTTGATTTGTTGAACTAATTCAGCCCTTGATTTGGGCTCCTTTCCTCAAACATACAATTTGATTGAATGAAAAGAATATTTGATGGGATTAAGGAAGGGTGAATAGGGAGGGAGGAATTCAATTGCAATTGATTTTGAATGTTGGAAATTGGCTTGCAAGTCATCAAATTGTTCAAATGGTGCATTGGGGTATTATCCATGATGATGATGGAGTCCCAGGGAAGTCTTTATGCAAGTGAGGAGAGAAACAAACAAAAGTCATCAGAACCTACACCCTTAGCCTTGGTTCCATCAGCGCTGAGGAGTTTGTGATACACAAACCCTTGATTGGAAAGAGCTCAAATCAAGGTCACTTGCTTGATCTTTGGTACAAGGCTGAGAACAGCAGGGGTAACTGGTAAAACAAATTGAATCCAAAAAAGAAATTAATAATTTATCAAAAAAATTTAAGAAAAAAAAGAAAAAAACCTCACCTGAAGGAGCATATCTGTTTGATCTTCCCAAATGCAAATAAAACCCTGCTTCATCAAAAAAAACAATAATTTGATCCAAGTTGGTCCCATACCAATGAACATAATTTTCTCATTTTTAAATGAGATTGGCCCAATTCCATGCAGCAGGAATGTTTGTCACCTGCTTCCAAGTGACATTGATATCCCTGAGGATGTTGCTGATCACCTGGGTGGTGACTATCACCTCATGCTTGTTCTTGAGGAACTTGGTCATCTCCTTGAGGTTTGTGGTAGAACTTTGGTTGATGAACATGAGGAGATTGGTGACCACGTCATTTTTGAACTTTGATGGTCATTGCTTTTTTACCTTGACATGGAGAGGGTCTTGCTTAATTATTCTCTGAACTTGATGGCAATATATATCAAATGTTGAGACAGCTTGATTTTGAGACATTCCTTTGTCCAAGATGATAGTTTGGATCAGATTGAAAACCTCAGGCTTGATGATAGCATTTGGTTTTCAATCTTTATTAGTAAGTTGGTCATTTGTTATGGTTTTCTTTTGATCAATCTTTTGGTGAGCTTTGAGGATTTGTTCAATCTGATAATTTTTCCAATTGAGTTCTTGAAGTTGTTGAGCTAAGCACTTTCCTTTGGCTTTTCTTGCTTCAAGCTCAATTATGGAAGGATTTGGTGGTGCTTTGGATGTTGTTTCTTCAGCCATCTATCTATGTAAATACATGAAAAACCAGAAAATTAATTGGTAAATAAAAAATAAAACAAAGGAAAAAACTAATGATTTTGGAAAGATGGAAGTAAGAATAAGTGGATTGTATGGGAGAAATGAGGCTGGTTGGTCAAGCGGGCCAAGAGGATCTTGGTTGGTGTGGAAAAAGATTGTATGTTTTTTAAATTCTCTGCAAAAATATAAAGTTCTCCACAACAATCTTGCTCCAAGTTCCTGAAAGCC
This sequence comes from Puccinia polysora, assembly GCA_025617555.3. Lineage (NCBI taxonomy): Eukaryota > Fungi > Basidiomycota > Pucciniomycetes > Pucciniales > Pucciniaceae > Puccinia > Puccinia polysora. The sequence continues at coordinate 14,046,626 of CM062642.1, read as the reverse complement.
CACTAGCCTTTGAGTCACAATCCTGTACCTCTGAAATTCCTAATCAAACTCCGCTTCCGCACCCAAGCTGGAAATCACTAAAGATAACTTGCACTGAAATAAGAGTAAATAAACAAGATGGACTTCCCAAAAAGCTCGGCACTTGAACTATTTCCCTAAATATGACCTCCAAGAACTCTTGCTGGTAATTACACTCCAAAGTAACAGAAGAAAAAAGAATCTCACTATAATCTGCCATGATAATCTCCAATAATGATGATGTGATCTCCAATAATTGTAGAATCCTCCTCTATCATTATAAACTCCCCTCCTCCCATACAACAAAAGAAAAGCTTCCTTATATATGCAACAAATAACAAAGGAACGTAAACTGCTAAAGAAAGACTCCTTTTCCCACCACCTCCATGCAATCCGCGCTGATCCTCCTGACTAATATCCCAATCCAATGATCTGCAGTAGATTCAATGATCCTGTTGCCAATTCCCCCAAAAATTTGAGTCACGCCAATGCATAAATCACAACAGATCCTTATTGATCTTCTCTAGCAGATCACTCCCAATCTTGCATGTGGCATAACTACAGATCCCCAACAACCCACGTGCCTCCTCCTCAAATTTAGCATTCATTGCCCTACAGAGCTCCGCAATCTCAGTGCATATCCCATAATCTGCCTAATCCATACTACTTAGCTTTGATCACTTGCTTCTGCATTAGTAAACCCACTGCCACGGAGGGAAATTTATGTATGACCATGCAATTTCTGTAAAAGGCAAGAACTCCGGCCCATTCTTGTCATTATGCCCGCAAAAATTGCTTGCCACACCAATTCCAAGCCCTCAGCTAATGTACTCTGGAATAGACAGTTTGCCAATGCGCTTCTCTGAGCCTATTGTAATGTTGGCTTCCACCCCCAGCGGAGCTGCTCCAATTCAAATGTCCAGTGGTGAGCTTACTTGCCTTTGTGTCTATAAATAACCACTACATCCCCCCACAACTTGAATTCTGTACCCAGGATTACCGCACTCCACAACACCAGAACATCTGCCAAACCCTTCCACTCCTAGTCACACTCAAAACCTCAAAAGAAAGAAAGAAATCCCCTGCCATGGAAAATTGCAAGTACTGTGCAAAAATGTGGAGAACGTGCACCCAAACCGCCGGTCACCCAGCCTGCAAAGCATTCCATCTAGGCCACCGCAGGTGTTTGTTTGTTGCTCCAACCCTGAATCCTTGCAGACTCCCCTTCTTCCCTGTCCTTGCTCTACCTACAGCCCCTGTTGCAAGAGCCAGCGCTGCGGACCAATGGGCAACTTTGTGGTGGATGATGATAAACCTATCAAGACCAAATACTGGACTCTGGAGCCCAACCACGCCACCTCCTTGTTGCCTGTAGCAGAGGCCATGGATTGCCTTTCCCCCCCTCCTCAACTCCTGGAACACCCCACTACCGCCGCCTGGGGAGATACCACCCAAGCCTGGGGCCAACGTCACAACCTGAATGTTAGACTTGACCAGGTACCATGCGGGCCCAACATGGCTCCTGTCTTTGTCCAAGTAGCTACGCCTCTGATACCCCCACCGGAAGCGCCCAACGTCCTGCTATTCCATCCACCATCACCCACTCCTCCAACTGCATCTCCCCCTGCGGAGGTTGAATCCCTGCACTTGGTCATTGTGATCAGCTCTGATTTGCCGCCCATACCCCATGAGTTTTTTTTCTTTTTTTTTCTATGATCCCTCTATATCTTCCACAGATCCCGCGCCTCTCATTGAGTCACTGTTGCCTCCATTTACAGTCCAAAGATTTCCGTGTTGCTTGTCTCTGATCCAGAACCTGTCAACTCAACTCTCCTTCCAGTCCTCCAACTCCCAGCCTTCTAGGTTGACCAAATTCTGCCTGGTCTCTCGGTACCACACGGCCATCCAAAGCAATGACAAAGAAGGCAACTGAGGAATTGAGGAAGCCAAAATTGACCGGTACCTCCAAAAATTGGATGAGCAAATACTGGCCATCCTACAACGTTTGGTTGGGATCCCAGTTGCAGAGAGTTGCAAGCTCCTCTGCAAGCATCATTGTGCCGGTGGTGAGCTCCGCCATGCCATCTTCCTTCCTTAGATTTCTCCCAAATCTTAAATTATTGCCGCGCCCACCAAATCTTGTATATAGCTCCTGAAATAAATATGATGCCTGGCCTGCCCCAGAAAGGAATCCTGTTGATTCCCTGAACCATCCTACAAAATGAGACACAAAAAGAAACTCTGCCAACCCTAGTGAGAACCCCTCCAAATTTAAGAATGAGAAAAATAAAACTGAGACGCCTGAGACAAAGAATAACTAAAGAAAAGAATCCAAACTCTTCAAATACATATCACCTAAGGGACCTGGACCACCTCAGACAAAGGCCTTTAAGACTAGAACTTCCACGCTGCTCTGGTGATCTAAGCTTCCCTGTCCCCCCACAACTCAAAAGTTGACCCCAAAGTTAATTCCTCCAAAGGCTCCTTCTCCTCCGCAGCTGGCTTGCTTACGTCAGCAATCTCTTGATTGTCATCCCCTGAACTTGCGGTTTCATCAAAATACGTAGTGCCCTGCACGTGGAACTTCTTCATGTGAGCCGCTGCTGCCTTCTGCTTGAGCGGAGTGCCATCCAATTCATCCAACTGATAACTCCAACCCAGAAAATGGCTAAAAACTCAATAAGTACTGTTCTGGCAATCCGCAAACAGCTTACCCCACTGCATCTCCAAGCTCCAATTATAAAGCAGAACCAGGTTGCCTCTCCGCAAAGGGTCCCGCAAACAATTGGCACAGCGCTTGTACCAGTACCAAACCAACTTAGCCCAACTTTCCTGAAGCCTCTTTGCTGCCCTTCCCACCATCTCCTTTTGCCACAAAAGTTGCTCCGCCTGCGCCACAACTAGGTCCTCCATGGTCTTAAACTTCCACCAGTTGATAGCAAGGTAAGTCAAGGTTTTGATATCCACAGGAAGAACTGGATGCCCCCCATAAAAAAGCTTGTGAGGCGGATAAACCGTCCCCCGCTTGAGCAATATCCAATCCACAAACAGAACAACTGGCAAGGTTTCCTGCCACTTCTTCCGGTTAATACTGCAGATCTTGACCATTTCTTCCTTGATTGGCTGATTACCTCTTTCTATTGCCCACACTCCCTCCAGATAATATTCTGTAACTTGCCCAAACTTTGCACCACAAGATTCAACCAGCCTGCAAAGATCACCCCAAAACTCCACTCCGCCGTCCACTGTGATGAGCCGCAAAAACCCAAAAAAAGAAAACAAATCCTCCTCCAAAAACCGCCCCACCTTCTCTGATGACAGCTTAACCAACCAAAGCGCCTCCACCTACCCCAACAAGTTGTCCCAAGCCACAAGCAGATACAGGAGCTTTCCTGCCTTGATATGGACCACATCCAGAGAGACCCTCCTGAAAAGGGCCTCCTCAGCCGTCAGAATACCCACCTCCCTAGGTAATCCGGTACTCCACCACTGACAAGCTTTGCAACTCCGGACCCAATCTCACACCATTTTCCCCAGACCAGGCCACCAGAACCTGGTCTTGACTCTCCTCTGTGTCTCCGCCTCTCCCCAATTGCCTAAGTTGTTGTGAAGACTCCACATCAAATCCTCCTGATCCTCCCACCTTGTGACCACAAACAAGGGTATTGGAAGTGCCCGCTTCCATAACTTCCCTTCCTGGCAAAAGAAAATCAAAATCTTCCGCCAAACCCATCTAACCTCTGTTGCCAACAAAACTTCAGGAAAAAGAAGAATCCAAAGATACTTGTCCAATGCCTGAAAACTTCCGCACTGTTTTGAGGGAAGTTTCCCAACTTCGGCAGCCATTGCTTCCACCATCAGATACTTTTTATCCACATCCCAATCCCCTTCTGCCGCCTGCTGGACCTCCGGATACCAAGACAAAGCATCCGTCATAGTAACCACCTTCCCCAGAACATGCCTGAATTTGAAATTGAACAACTGTAAGTATGAAATCCACCGTGTCATAGGAGCATTAGGCAAGTTTGGGGGATTAATCATCCTAGTAAGCGCTTCTGCATCCACCAGGAGTTCAAAAGACACCCCCACAGCATATGCTATAATCTCTGCACAATCCTTGTCACCCCACACAACTCCAGCTTGGGATGGAAGTACCAAGATTCTACCTCCAAAAAGGTTACCAACTTGTAGAGTACTGGCCTGTCTTTCCCTTCATCTTCCTGGGTCAGCACACTGCCCACAGCAAACTTGCTTGAGTCTACCACTAGCCAGATCCCTCCTTTTTTGTAGTCAAGGTCCTTCAACAGTATTTGCTGCCCAACAATCTCCTTCAGCTCCCGGAACACCCAATTTCATTCGTACATCCACACCCACTCCTCCCCCTTCCTAATCATTGTCTGCAATGGGCTTTCTATCTCCCCAAAACGCTCAATGAAGATCTGTACCCATCAACAAAGACCTAGAAACTGGGAAGCATGAGTAGCATTCCGCAGAGTAGGCCATTCCAAAACTTTGTTAACTTTGGCCTTAGTGATTTTCCTCCCTTTTGCGTAAACCTTGTGGCCAAGGACTTCTAAGGCCAGAACGCACACCACAAACTTTTTAACAGAAAGGTTCAAACCCACTTCCTCAATCCAGAACAGGATTCTCTCAAAAGTATGCATGTACTCCCAGACAAACCGCCTGATTCCCAAATTTCCTGCAATAGTTTCTCTGCCCTAATTTCTCCATGGCCCCTTGATACCCACTTAATCAATGAATATGGGCACTGTTTCCAGAACATCATCCTACAGAATCCATGTCATCTGCACCTGGTAAACCACTACCAAGTTAGTTGCCCCCTGCGTAAGCTGTGTTAACTGAAAATGCCCCAACCATGTTTCAAATGCCATAATTGGACGGGACTCCATATTTAGGTCCCGCTGATTGTACCCCCCCCCATGACGTCTACTAAACCCTAGCAGACTCTTCCGGTCATATTCTCCACAAACTCCTCCACCTGCAGAGGCGACCCCGCATCTCTGACTGTGACCAAGTTTAAACTTTGCAGGTTGTGGAAAATCTGCAGACTCTTCCCATCCTGCTTCAGTGCTGCAAAAATGGGACTAGAATAACTATAACAAGAGGGCTTGTAAAGACCGTCCACAAATGCTCCCGCACCAACTCTGTAAACTGATCCCTAACTGCTACTGGAATAGGAATGGGTTTGATCTGCCAAGGGTCGTGGGGCACCGTAGTTATCCAGTAGGGGCCCACAATCTCATGCCTGAGTAACCCCTGCTCCTCCGGAACAAAGGACAGAAAATTCCTCTGCATGACAATTACTGCCTTGAGTAATTGTACTTCCTCCTCTTGCAACCACCCCTCCAGCCCAAAGTTGATTTCTGCCATCTGCTCCTCCGTCAAGCCCATTGGATCCTTCTCCAGAATTTCAGGTTTCAAATTCAACTCATAAGGGTCCTGTGACCAACAGATAGGACTCATTGGTTTATTGAGGTCCTACAGCATTGGCTTGTTCTTGGGTTGGACATTCTTAGAAACCAGTTTCTATTTTCTACGAAAGACCCCCACCTCTACCAACTTTGATCCATTGGTTTTCTCCTCTACTTTTAATTTTCAACCTGAAACAAAATATGGGTTGCTCAAAATTGTGGCACAAGGGTAGCTGCTTGTGCTGACACCCATCAGATGCGCATACAAGGAATGAATCACTTTTGATCCTATCCCTGCTCCCATCATTGTTGCGCCAATCCTTGCTCTTCTCCATAATGCCCATAGCACGTTGGACCGCACTATGGGGGTTCCTCCTTCCTTCTCCTGACCTGTAAACTTTCTGCGCAAGGATGGAGCCTTCCCCACACAGGCCACACGGCCAACATTTAAAAGTCCTCCTCCTAATTGGCGTAGCTGCCTTCCGCAAGAAGGCAGCCCTTCTGATGTTCCCATCTGCCACTTTCAGGACAACAGATGGTTGTCTTGTAGCATTTTCCCCAGGCATCCGCAACAGTAAGGAGTTCCTCCCTAGTATCCGGACGGAAGGCAAAAATGAATGGCCTACCAAGTATGACCTCCAACCTGTGTGCTACAAAATGAAATAGACAAGCCAATAACTTTGCCACTTCTGTCATTTCCTTCTCCACTAACCCTTTGACCATGCATTTGAAACCTCCCAAAGTCTGCAACCCAATTTTCGCCATGTGTTGGACCAACCCTGCGTTAGTTTCCAACTTCAATGGAAGGAAATTTACCGGTGAACTGCTATTGACCATTTCCCGACACCGTTTGCCTCCAATCCACATTTCTACATATCTCAAAGGGCACATCATAGAACCTCTAACTCCTAAAACGCCTGCCCCTGCGTTGAGAGAACCAACCTTAGCCTCTTCTCTGGGTTTTGGGTTGTCCTCCTTATTCCCCGCAAACTGCGTGAAGACCGCAACCATTTCCTCTGCCATTACTGGTGAGATTGCTGCTAGTTCCTTCAAAGTTAGGGAAACCAGGGGGTATGTTCCGCAAATTCTCCTGGCTACTTCTCCGGCCTTCCTGCGGGATCCCCCCGCCTTGACTACAACTTCCTGTTCCAATGATTTTTCTGGAGTTGGACCATCAAGATCCATTCTCCTTTCATCGGAGCAAACGGCCCTAACCTCTGCCAAAACTTCCGGGAGCTCCCAAGTTAAAGGAAAAGTGTAACCCGCTGAAGCTGTAGCTTCCTTCTCCTCCGCTGCTGATGCTTGAGCCAGATCTTGTGGCAAAGTTCAATCTGGCATATCTGGTATAGTTTCTACTGAAGGGAAAAAACAATCCCTTCTGTCTTTCTTCAATATCTTGCTCCATATTTCTGCGCTCAGAACTTTAAAAAACCTTTTAAGATGGCCATCTTGCCGGAAGGAATAACATTGGAAGACTCAAAGCTCACCTTTGTTCCTTGGCGGCGCCCTTGATGGCCCCTGAGTTGGCTCATTAGACATTGTTTTTGGTGGTTCTGGGACTGTTGCAGATGGCTTTGCTATAGTTTTCTCCCAGAAAAGACACATTTTGTTAAAAATCTCCATCATTTCAGCAGTTTCCTTTGGTGTTACGGGCCCTTTTACCCTTTTCACCTGCACATCCTTCTTCTCCAAACCATTTGGGTCTTCCTCCATAATTTGCACTAATTCAAACTTGCCTACAACCACTGCATGGATGCGCTTTATGTCTGGGAGTAGGGTTACCCCTCTTTCCCGCAACCTACAAATTCATCCTCTGTTGTAAAGCTTTCTGTGTACCCTTCCGCCCAACTTGGAGCTATGGACCCGCATGAAAGTCCTTTTGACAGAGCCAGTATGCTCCACCAAAATTTTGTTGTGGACAAGGTACTTCAAAATGCAATCAAATGAGGAAATATACACACCAAACAACATCCTCTAGGAAACACCTCCTTCCCCCGCTGTTTTGGTTGCAAGACGCTCAAGATCCACTTTGCAGAACCTCTGCTCCCGTGACTCCCATTTTTGCACTATTTCCCCCTGCAACGTTTCCCAATTTTTTTCTCTGTAGCCCTCCATATCCTCCTCATCTGGAATGAAGTTGACTATTTGCCAGACCCAGTCAACGTCATTCAGGCCTTTCCTGTCAGCCATTTTCTCAAACTGTTCCAGGAATTGGTAAACATCCTCCAGAAAAAACCTAACTGAAGGGTTGTCCCTTGGCCTAATTTTTGCTCCTTGCCTCCAGCATCTCCAGTGCTGCATACGTTGATTTCCCCCCTGTGGCTGCTCTTGGCAGCAGCCCTGCTGGACTGGCGGTCTGACAAGGAGCGCTTTGATACGGTGGCGCGCTACCGGTTGCCTGTTGGTGAGTTGGAAATAAGTTGGCCAAACCAGCCTTGAAGTCTCCCATCATCTTGGAAGTTAAAGAAAAGAATAAAAAACTAAAAAAAAGTTATATATCTGCAGACGGTACCAGGTATTATAACAGAGAAAAGGAATTTCCCAGCCAGACCCCCAATTTGTGGAAAGAGATTGTGTGTTTGCTAAATTCTCCGCAACAATATAAATTTCTCCAAAACAATCTTGATCCAAGTTCTGGAAAGCCCACTAGCCCTTGAATTACACTCCTGTACCTCTTCAATTCCTAATTGAACTCTGCTTCTGCACCCAAGCTGGAAACAACTAAAGCTAACTAGCAATGAAATAATAGTAAATAAACAAGATGGAATTCCCAACAAGCTCTGCACTTGAGCTATTTCCCTAAATATGACCTCCATGAACTCTTGCTGGTAATGACACTCTGAAGTAACAGAAGAAAAAACATTCTCACTATAATTTGCCATGATAATCTCCAATAATGATGATGTGATATCCAATAATTGCTAACTCCTCCTCTATCATGATCAACTCCCCTCCTCCCATACAACAAAAGAAAAGCTTCCTTATATATACAACAAATAACAAAGGAACCTAAACTGCTAAAGAAAGATTTCTTTTCCCACCACCTCCGTGAAATCTGCACTGATCCTCCTTACTAATAGTCCAATCCTTACCCAATCCAATGATCTGCAGTAGATTCAATGATCCTGTTTCTGATTCCCACTAACAGTTGAGTTGCACCAATGCATAACTAACAACATATCCTTGTCAATCTTCCCTACGGGATCACTCCTGATTCTGCATGCGGCATAACTATGGATTCCCAATGACCCACATGCCACCTCCTCAACTTTAGCATCTATTGCCCCACAGCACTCTGCAACCTCAGGGTATATCCCATAATTGGCCTAATCTGTAATACTTAGCTTTGATAAATTGCTTCCGCATTAGTAAACCCACCACCGCAGAGGGAAAGCTATGTTTGACCAGGCAATGTCCGCAAAAGGAAAAAACTCTGGCACATTCTTGTCTTTGTGCCTGAAAAAAGTGCGCGCCACACCAATTCCAAGCCCTCAGCTAATGTACTCTGGAATAGACACTCTGCCAACACGCTTCTCTGAGCCTATTGTACTGCGGACTTCCACCCACAGCTGAGCTGCTCCAAGTCAAATGTCCAGTGGTGAGCCTACTTGCCTCCATGTCTGTAAATAACCACCACATTGGGCGCCAAGTGTTTACCTCCGCAAGCCCTCTGGGCGCTTATCCAAGTCCTTCTGGGTGCATGACAAGTCAAACTTGGACAGGCGCCCAGACATGCTTTGCACAACATATACCCGGGTCTCAATGCTCATTGGTTGCGCCCAAGCCACTGCAGACCAACTGGTCCAAGCAAGACCTTGGGCTGGGAGACCGCTGATGTCCCTTGGAGGGATCTTGGCTCTGTCAGTTGGTCCTTATGATATTGAGATGAAGAGGGAGACAAGGGCTTGAGAAATCAAAAGTATTGTGTTGTACTGTATGTACTTAATGGATACATACATGTACTGTACAGGTGGGGGGAAGTAAGTCTTTACACTTATGTGGGAAATAAAAAAACCTGGAATGTTTTTTTTTTGAAAAATGATATGAAAAGGAATGATTTCAATTAAACTCAAACTGCTTTGAATCAACATAATTATGAAAAAGAATAAGGATTATTCATCCTTAAATTTTGGATATAGATGAATCTCTTCCTGAAAAACAAAAAAGAATTAATGTTCAAAATCTTTTCCAATTTGTTGCTCAGTCCTTTTCAACATTTGATATTCATTTTTATTTGGATTTTTCTTTTATTCTCAAGGTTTTAAATCATTCATCAGATGAAGATGATTTATTCACTCAATTACTTCATGGGTGATGTTAAATTCACGGCTCCAACCGTGTGGTAGTTGTGTAGGGCCCTACACGGCTCAAATGAGCCGTGGGGGCCCATAGACAACTACAAAGGGCTGTTTCAAACATGCGCAACCCCCAGGGGGTTGTGTAGTAGCCGTTTACCCCCCCAAAAGTTGTTCCACAATTTTGGGCACCCCCTGGACCACATTTGGGTTCCATCAACCCAAATTTTGATCAAAACATACTTTTTGGGACTGTTGTTCCACACCTAGAAATTCAAAATTGACTTTAAAGTGAAACCAAAGTGAAATTAAAGTGAAAATTGAAATCATATAAAAATCTGCAAACAATTCTTTCTCAACTCAAAAGTGAGCAAACATTGTTTGTTCAATTGAAAGTTGGGTTGAATACTGAAGTATACCATTGCATTTTTTTGCATGGGAACAGTGGAAAGCCCTCCTTCTTCTGACATGGCTGCGTGGAGGGTCTACATTGATAGTGACATCAACAAAGCTTTGTAAAAAGAAAAAAATGATTTGGCTAATGAAACATTGGAAGCCCCAATTGCATCCTCCTCAAGGGTGACAATTGAGGAAAAAAATGTTTCACAGTGGGATGCAACCTCTGGTCGTGAGTAACATTTTATGTTACTGAGGTCTTTGCTGGATTGAATTTGATTGAAACTGATGGAGTGCATGCCATCAATATAACTATGTAACTATGACAGATCCACTTGAACCACCTCCTGTGAGAGCTTTTCCAACTAGGGAAGAGGCACAAAACTATTGTCAAACATGGGCTATGGAGCATGGTTACACTCTGACCCTTTTTAACTTGAAGAAAGATAAATATGTGGATTTGGCCTGTGATTGCCATGGTTCCTATTCAGGACAACTTCTTACCAATTGGTCTAGACAAAATCACACAAGTAAGGTTGGGTGAAAGTCTTTAATCCATGCAAGTTGCACAAAGGAAGACCCCTTGTGGCAAATCTCCTATAAAGAAACGCAACATAACCATCAAACATCTGAAAATCCCTCTGTGCATCCTCAACTGAGGAGAATCTCTGGGAAAGCCTTGGATCTACTTAAGGAAGGCATGAAAGATGGGCTCAATACGTTACAACTTAAGAGAAAATTAAGCATGATTGATGGGCGGGATTATGTTGATGACCAAACAAACTTTAACACTAAGCGGAAGGTAACACTTGCAGAACTAAAGGGTAAAAGTGTTGTGGAGGTACTCTATGAACAGCTTGAAGAAAAAAGTTGGATTCACCAGTCAATGTTCAGTAGAGAGGGTCACTTGGAGGCCCTGTAATTAGCACATCCTGAAGCAGTAAAGCTTTCAAAAAAATTCCATCATATTGCTATGTTGGATTGTACTTATAAGAAAAATAAGTACAAAACCCCGCTAGTGCATGCTGTAGCAATTAAATCCAATTGGAAAACTTTCTCAAAAGCTCTTGTTTTTATAACAAAAGAAAATTTTGAGTTCTAAAGTTGGTCTGTAAATGCATTAAAGGAGTTAGATTATGATCCTGAGAGACTTCCAAAAGTCTTTGTGAAGGACTTTGAAAAAGCTCTGATTTTTGCTACTGAATCTAGTTTCCCTGAGTCATCAAGACAATGTTTCACTTGGCACTTGTCTAAAAACATACAAGCAAACTTTAAAGCGCGCTTTGTTAATTACATTGAAGGATGAAAAAGCTTTATGACTCTTTGGGCAAATTATGGGGCCTCAAAGAACAAGGAGGAGGCAAAGGTCAATGATGCAGAACTCAGAGTAGGTTCAAATCACTGCTTTTTATTCTTCCTACTTTTGGGTTCTGACCTTTTGACTTGTATAGTGTTTCTTGAAAGACTATGAGGATGTACTCAATTATATGGAAAATAACATTTTACCTATCAAAGAGATGTTTTTAACAGTGTGGACTTGTATAAACCCGGATTTTGGAAACAAAACAACATCTTGGGTTGAAGGGGCCCATGAAACTCTCAAACAATTCCTTGAAAACTCTTTGGGAACCTTTTAGATGTTTGGAAAAGCCTTTATGGAACAGTTTTGAATCAAATTCAATTGGTTCATGCATCACTGTATAACTCTCAAATTAAGTTAGGGACAGTTCTTCCACCTGAACTGTTACCATTGGGTTACAAATTTTCTTTAGAGGCAATTCATCTTATTAGGGAAAAATTTGAGAAATTCAAACGTGATCATGATGGCAAAGTGTGCACCAAGTCATATTCCAAGACTATGGGTTTGCCCTGTTCCCACCAAATAGGTGACTGTCAAGCATTCAGAGGATCTGTGGTACACAAAGATGTTCATCCTCAGTGGAGGTTGGACAATAAAACTTGCAGTTCTAGTTCTGTAAGTTGGCTTAATTTGGATTTTTCAAGTTGGATTGTTCCAATCACTATGTGATTAATACTTTTTGATTAATTTTTTTCATTAATGATTCCTAATTTGCTAATGGTTGATCCTTTTAAATTTTTCAAGTGTGATGTTGATGAAATGCTAAGCATTCCTCAGTTATGTGAAAAAGTGAATGCAATGATCTTGGAATCTCCAGATCATGAGCAAAGCGGCCTATTGAAGTATATCATTCAGAAGATTACGAAAAATTGATTGAAGCCAAGACTTGAACCTAAAGTCTTACAATCAAGTAGGGGCAGGCCAAAATTGACAGATACGCAGCAAGAACCATCTTGGTTCAAGTATGTTTAAAAACAAATCAAGGGGGAAAAAAGGACTAGAAGGGCTCCAAACAAGAAAAGACAAAAGATTGCAAGTCTTTTCTTTTGGGATATGTTCATCTTTTTGGTTTAATGAACTTAGTTACTAACCAATGATGAATTGTTAGTCAAAGTTGGCAGAATCTGAATCTGAATTTCATAGTTCAGAGGAAGAGACTGAAAGTGAATTGGGATTGCTTAATTTGGAATCAGAATCCTCTTCAGAGGAAGAGAATGTGCAGTAAAGCTCAACCAGAAGCTCATCTTTGGTGAGCATTCATTTAATTGATCTGATTAAAGAAATGAATACTAATTTAGTTTTCATGATAGGAATCAAACATGAAATACCTCAATCAAATACCCAAGAAATTCCATAAGTTCTTGGGTGATGTTTTGGATCCAATTGGAGATGGGAATTGCAGATTTAGATTCATTGCTAAATCTCTTGGTTATGAAGAACATGGTTGGTTTAAAGTTAGGAAGGATATGATTGAAACATTAGAGAAAAATAAAGCATGCTGCATTAAGATGCTTGGTGGTGCAAAGAAGGTTTAAAAGATTAAACAAAGACTTGATGTTGAAGACATCAATGAAATGATTCCCTCCTCAAAATGGCTGGCTAAATTAGATATGGGTCAAATCATGGCAGACACATATTGCAGACCTATATGTTTCATTTCATTGGAGTCATGTGATACTTATACTCCCATGAAAAATGGTGTTACTGATCAATCAGATCCAATTTTCATTTCCTTTGTAAAAAATAACCACTGGGTTCTATTAGTACTTGAGGTATAAATGATTCCAATCCTGCCCATTGTAGCAAAACCATGTTCCTTGATTTCTCAAAAAGCCTCTGGTTGGGTTGATCATCTCAAATATCAACTGCAAATGTGTTCTAGATTATAGAGATTCTAGAATTTTACTTCATTTCATCATTGGGTTTCACATAAATTGTAATTCTAATGCATCTAACAAGTTCTATTAATATATATAAAGGGTTATCACATTTTGAACATCATTATGTTGAGTGTTTTGAGTTAACATCATTATATTGAGTGTTTTGAATGAGATTTTAATGGTAATTAATTTCAACTTGTTTTAGGCTGATTCCATCACAAGATTAAATTATGCAAAGCTTGGGATGGGACCAGCTTAACAAAAGTTGAAATTGTTTTTTTTTGGTGTTTTTACTTTAGGGCTGTTTGAAAGACTTGTATTTTTTTTGGCACTTTTAATTTAGGGCTGGTCAAATGACTTCTTGTATTTTTTGCCTGGTCAAAAGACTGGTATTTTTTGTGGCACTCTTACTTTAGGGCTGGTCAAAAGACTTTTTTTAATTTTTGGGCCCTTTTACTTTAGGGCTAGTCAAGTTGAACTTAATTTAGGGCTTTTCAAGTTACTTGTATTTTTTTGGTATTTTTACTTTAGGGCTTGTCATGTTGTCTTTTTTTTGGTGTTTTTACTTTAGGGCTTGTCAAGTTACTTGTCTTTTTTTTTTTGGTGTTTTTGGATTAGGGCTAGTCCAGTTACTTGTGTTTTTTTTGGTCTTTTTACTTTAGGGCTAGTACATTGAATAGTCCCAGTTTTTTTGTTTTTTATTTATTTTATTTATTTTTTTGTTTTTTTCAACCAAAAAATCAACATTTTTTGATTTCTTTGATTTTTTGGTTGATTCCTGTTTTTTGGAAGGTTTATTTGATTCATGGGTTATGTTAGTGCCCTTTCATTCCATTTTTTTTGGCTCACTGTGGTCCGGTGGCGTGTGGAATCCAACACACTGGAAGACCAGGCTGTGTCGGGCGCACAAATCTTTAAGTCGTGGGGGGTTGTACAGGGCTCAATGAGCCGTGAATTTAACATTTCCCTATTAAAAATAACAAACTGTAGAAGAATGGGTTCATCTCTTCTCTTTCTGAAACATCTATTTTAGGGTATTTTATAGCTTTTTATATTATTTTACAAAAATTTATAGTTGGATTACTTGACTCATAAATAACTTTCTACCTTAAGGAACCAATTCTAAAATAAATTATCATAAAATTTAAAATGAATTCATGATTTTTTTGGACTAGAAAATTGGGCCTTGAAAATGTGTCTAAAAATCAAACTACTGATTTTGTTCAATCCGTGGGTAGACTTACTTCCCCCCCCCCCCCCCCTGTACACCACAGGTTCACCTTTGGCGGTCAAGCGCCATGGAGTTGACAACAGAGGTCAAATCAACGCAAATTGCATTGAAAGCCTGGCATTTTGATGACCAGGTTGGTCAACGGTTGATCAACAAACAACTGAACGTTGATTCAACTAATGTGTCGATTCACCAGTTTTCTGGTAGGTGACTCAAGGTCAGCGTTGTGGTGATTTATCCTTGCCCCCTTGGTTGATTCAACAGCGGGGAAGGCTGGACAGATCCATGTCACTTTCCTTCTGGGGAACTTGTCCATGGTTCTTTTTCAAAGTTTGCACCCATACTTCTTACACAATTTCTCAGTCTGCAATGTGAAAGTTTCATGGTCATTTTAAAATTAAAAATTTATTTTTAAAAAAGCAACTCTTCATTAAGAAAGTGTACTGCTTCAAAACCATTTTCCTTTTTTTTGGGGGGGGGGGGGTTATTTTCTTTAATCTTTCAACTCAATTTATCCTTAATATTGCTTTGTTATTTTTTTTCTACTTTTAAAGGATGTTATTGTTAAATTACAAAATATCTAAAGCATCAACTGTAAAGTGCTGGCCTCAAGAGTGAAGGGAAGTCCTTGTTTTGGTCCACCCCAACTTGCTATGGCTGAGGTCATATACTCCACCCATTGGCCAGGTTTAATGACTGGAGTGATCAACCTGGCCGCCAACCTGTTCTCCTCAGCTGAATGCAATGCAGCTGAGTTAAGGATCCAATGATTGTAGTTTGAATGGATAACTTCCATTTTTCTCTGAGTGTTATCTTGCCACTCAACTTGGGAAATGTGGGTCTTTTGAAGCTGGAAACTTCCATAATTGCAGTTTTGCTGCATTTTCAAGCAGGATTTGGTTGCCTGTGTTTGGTTCAAATCAATTTTTGGTAAGAAAAGATATTTGGAATCTGAAACAGAAAAGAAGAGATTGCTAACTTGAAAATTTAATGCACATTCAGAGGTTGTTTCCACAAATTCTCTCATGTTGTAAAATGGATTGATTCCCATGGTTTTAAGTGTGTTGACTTGGATAAAATATCTGGTGGTTCTGATCCCAGTAGTTTGCCATAATTAAGTGATCTTGAAAATAAAATCCACTGAGGCGGGAGATTCAATCTGATGCCAAAAAAAAAGGGGGAAATGGTAATTTCTTTAAATTTATTGAATTCAAGTAAAGAAAAATACTTGCCAAGATGTGGGGATTTCTCTGGATGATCTCATGCTTGCTTGATTGAATTTGTGTAATTTTTTCAAGGTTAGAAGGGCATTTTTCTCTGAATACCTGAGGAACTTTAACTCTTTCTTCATTGCAAATAACTTTTCTCTTAGAAAAGAGGTTATTGGTGGAGGGGATGATAAATCTGGCTATTATAACCTATGGAATTTTTAATAGCTGGACTATCTTAAAATATGCTGGTAATTGTTGAACTGCTTTGAAAAGTTGCTGGGGTCTCTTGATGGTATAACACACTAGCAGTGAAAAGAAAACATAGAGACTGATAATAACTGAAGCTGATGGTAAAATCAAGTCTTGAACTGATCTTGTTTGAATTAATTGAAGCTTTGCGTAAAATTCCCTTGTAAATTTCAAGTTTTTCAGTTGAAAAGAGACTAGCTGGACCAAAACACAAAATTGAGTCTGGGAGGTGAAGAAACATGTTAATCTTGGGTTGGTTGATCCATTGGCCAGAAATCTTGATTAAATGATATAAAAAGTGTTTTATTTGTGCCTTCAGTTGATTTTTCTATTCATTCATGTCTTTGATGAGAGTTTGAAATATGAAAGTGAAAAGTTGAAAAAGTGAGATCCACAGAGTTCTTTGTTCAGCATTCATAAAGTGAAAAATGGGAGGGGTGCAGATTCAATTGATAGTTTGATATCTTTTCTAACCAGGCTGAGTGAATTTTTGATTAAATAGTTTGTCTGAAGGGAGGGGATGTTGAGTGAACTTGTGTTGAAAGACTGGATTTATCCACCCAGCAATGGTGATTGAGATGTCTTCAAAGATTGAATAAAAGTTTTGACTAAGTATTTGACAATACCAAGAAGAAAAACATTTAGAATTTCAACTGGATTGTCAAGGAAGCCATCAAATCATGTTCAATTTGGCCAAAACAAATATCAATGTCTGATTATCATGAAATTGTAAGAAATGTTATTGAAAAAATACCTTCAAGATTCAAAAATAAATTGAATAGTTTAAAGTAGTCTGTTTCTTCTGGTTCTATGATATTTTGAAGGATTGATGGTTCTCTCTTTTGTTCAATTAATTTCTTTTTAATTGAATTTACAAGACCATAGGATAAAGAAATTATTTCAAAGGATTTTTGGTCTATTTTTGAAGGCTCATAGAGATGATGGATGTTTTCAATGGTTTCAGTATGAAATCTGGTGGAATTAGGGGCCTAGAAATGTATAAAATATATTATCAATCATGATAAATTTTATTCAAATAATTAAACAATTCAGCTCAAAGCCATTCCTATTAATTTTCAGAAAAGTTTGAAGATAAGAAATTTTTGGCTTATTTTTCCTCTTGGGGACAGATAATTTGCATATTCAACATGATTTGAGTGTTATCCCAGGAATATGAGTATTTTTGACTTCCGAAGACATTGGGGAATCTTCCAAAAAACATAAGAAAGGGGTGATAACTAAAACTTGTGCAGAAATGGTAATATCAAATGCTAAAAATTCTTGGGTGGCCATTTGACTGTCTTACAATTAAAAATGTCAATTTCATTTCAATGGATGATTAATTTTGGGACTGAATTAATCTCTTTAGATATTTTATCTGCCATTTCAATTACTCCAGCTCTTTTGGATTTTGACAAAAAGTGGCAATTATATTCTTGGTTGGATAAGTGAAAGGGAAGACCAGATAGTTTCAAGTAGAATGATTTGTGTCTGTTGAATTGCTTGGATATATTACCTGAAGTATCATTTGAATATAGTTTTATAATAAAATTTCTAATAACCTTTCCCTGTGCCTTAACACACCATGGGTTAGGGAGACTAAACACATTTTCACTTTCTTCATCAATTTCTATGTCATAAACTGGCAAAATTCAATGTAAAAAACAAATCAGAATTCAATTCTCAGGATCATTCTATTTTCATAAATTGACTCACCATACAACTTTTTGTCACAGATATCTGACAAGAAAAATCCATCTTGTTCTATTTTGGAGAACTCCTTCAGAAATTGATCACTACAAATTTCCATTAAATTTGAATCAATGAAATTTGCTTGAGAAGGAATGGTGATCTTCACTGTGGTTGAATTTAGCATGGAACTATTTTCTTTATTCATAGGACGTCCTTGAAAGATTTGGTAGCAAAATCTAACCCCATTTGGTATAGGTATTAACTCAAAACCTATTTTTTTCCAAAAAGGAAGATTAACTTTGAAATAAGATTCCTCCTACAAAAGAACCAAAATTGAAACTAACCTTCTTCCATGTTTTTTTCACAACCACCCCTGATGTGCAAGGGGCTGAGGGCACAGGAACTAATGCTCACAGAACTCAGGATAGAGATATGAGATAGATTGCAATGAGGAAGATATGTAGAGTAATGATAAAGGATAAGAAGAGGAATCAAGGAGTAAGGCTCTGAAGGAGGTTGACAAGTGAATCCTATAAGATTAACACCAGAGGGATAGATGAGATGAGTATGGTAGGATGGTTGGCTTTCATGTGCTGAGATGAAACCTATTGGAAGAGTTACTAACCAATAATAATTAGTATACTAATTCCTTGAGGGGAATTATTCCAGGAAGGGAAGAGAGGCCAGTATATGTGAGAACTGAGAGGAGGCCTTGAGGAGGGATGAATGATGCTAGGGCTAGGAAGCCCCATGGCATTAAATTTTCACCAATTGGGCTAGAGGCTGTGGCTTGACAGATTGGGTAATGGGCCTTTCCAGAAAGCTGTGGCATTTACAGAACTGGAGTA
Source organism: Puccinia polysora (assembly GCA_025617555.3). Lineage (NCBI taxonomy): Eukaryota > Fungi > Basidiomycota > Pucciniomycetes > Pucciniales > Pucciniaceae > Puccinia > Puccinia polysora. Next base: position 14,028,014 of record CM062642.1, on the reverse strand, counting down.
TGGGTTTTCCAGCCAGGAGTATGTAATATGGGTTTACTGTATGTACTTCTCATAGTGGATAAAGCTGAAGGATAGATGAGGATGCACCAAGCCACAGAGAGATAGAGGGTATGCCTGGGAGATTACCTAGTACCTGCAGAGAGTTCAGGAGTATACTTCAGGAGGTGCAGCATGTGGATCCAGGGATAGAAGTTGGATTGTACTGAGGTTTGGTTCTGGCTGAGGGTTGAGTATGGCTGAGGAGACTGAGTCAAGTTATGGTCATGAAAGTTTTAATGTTTCTTGTTTGATTTATCTTGGGTTTCTTGAGAAGCAACACTTGATTCAGCTACAAGAATTGCATAGAAGGCAGAAAGTGCAGAAATTTTTCAAAAGGTGGGCAGAAAGAGAAAACCAGTGGCCTGACTATCAAATGAAAACTGATGGCTTCACCAGATCATAACCGTTGAGTGCTGGAATTCACCTTTGTTTCCAAATTTTGCCTTCCCAACTTGTCTCAGACTCAATTTTCAACATTTAAAAATTCTTTTTTCAACTTTCCAATCAGTTTCCCAACTCTGTTGATCTTTCCATAGAATCCTACCCCCATCCACTCTCACCATGTCTGCATCATTCCATAACCCTTTCCAATCCCAAAGTCATTTTACCCAACCTATTAACTTTTAATCTTCCAACCCCAATCCTGCCAAGCAAAGGAACCTCAAAAGTTTTGAGGATTCTCATTCTGATTCTCCCAACAAGCCCAACTTACATGTCAAACCTTGTCAAACAAGACCCAAGTTGGATGAGAAAACTAATTGTCATTCAACTAGCTCTTCAGAGGACATCTCAGCTGATTTATTTCAGAGAAAAATTGACCAAATTTCCCCCCTCTCAACTGAACTCAAATACCTTTGTGACCAATTTTAAAATTTTGGTTTATTCCTTCTCTTAATAATCCTAAAATTTTCTCCCTAGTCAAAAATAAAATTTGATTTGCTTTTGATTGCCATTGAAAACATTCTACAAATCTCTGATTTGGATTTTGCAACTCAAGATGAGTGACCATAAACTTATTATTGCCCTCATTAAGATGAACTTGAGCCTCAGCCATCAAGGGAAACCAACCAAATCTTCCATCCGAGGATCATCAAACGCAGCCACAAACTCAGACATGCAATTAAGACAATTGAAAAAAATCAAGTGTCATAAGTATAGCAAATACATCTGGGTAAGCTCCTTCTGTTTCCAATCATAGAACTCAGGTATTAGACTCAAAAAAACAAACCCATTCAATGGTCCAAGAAGTGATTCAAGCAAAAATACTCTGATGCAACATTAAAGTGTATGGGGAGACAAAAAATGTGCTTGGTGAACCAATCAAAGGTTCACTACTACTCTCAACAATTGTAAGTGTGAATTTTTTACCTTTTCAACACAGATCAATTGAAAAAATCTGTCTTCTAGAATTTTTTTACCACACAATTGGGCACTCAAAAAAATAATTGACTACCCCCTGGTTGTGACATGAATGATCCAACTGAGAAAAAAAATGTTGTGTCTTTTGTTGTTAAACTGGTGAAGTAAAAAAAAACAAGTTTAAGACATGTGGTGAGTTGAATTTCTAATTTCTACAAAATTTCTCATTTTTTCTGAAGTTAATGAACAAACTGTGGCTATACCACATTTCCAGCTTCTCTACAACATTGCAAACACAAGTATCCACACAAGGGATGGACTAATTCCAAAATTTTTGGAAGCTTTGGTTGAGGTATGTCTGGTTTTATTTCTCACCATATTTGCTTGCAATAAATTTTCAACTGAAATTCATGATGAAATCATGACAGATTTATCAAGTATTTGGACCCAAAAACAAGCAAAATTTAGCAAACAATTTCATTTACAAGACACCTCTCCAAGCAAAGGTCCAATTTTCCTTATTACAACTACAAATTGCCATTCATATTGCCAGTACAATAAGTGGTGACAAAGTCCAATGGAAGGCCATTGGTTGAGACTTTCAAGAATTAGAAAAACAGTTGTTTTCTTCCATCACAGCGTAAGCAATTAAAATTTTTCTTTTTGATTTTTTCCAATTTTTTTAATTACTTAAATAATCTTGACTCTTTTTAAAAATTTTCAACAGCTTGGCCAAAGCCTTCTTGAAAAAGTACAAAGAATTTTTTGATGGTAAGACCATGGAAGAAGATCTTACATCTGAGGCCTTGATCAGTCCAACTGAGGCAACATTCCTTGAATTTGAATTAAAACTCAATAAACCTCAAGAATATCATTTTTATTTTGTATTCTCATTTCTATTTAATTGTGGAAATGTGGTTTCAATGAATGATTTTAAATTTCTCTTTATCATCAAACAAAATGTTTTTATTTTATTCATTATTGATTAAAAAACAAGCAATTTACTTATTAAATAAAAATTATTCAAATGTTTTATCCAATGGATAAAGTGAGTCAACAATGGAATTAAGAAAAAAATGTTGAATCATTGTTGTGGAAAATGAAAATTCAACCCTTTGGGACCTTCTGACCAACAGGTGGTGATTCCTTCAAATTTTCCTTGAAATAAAATCAAAACTGTCTCACCAGCACGGTGGGTGGAATCAGCATCAAAATGTTGGAAGGCTCTTGACCAGCCTTTACATTTTTTCATGCAGACATTCTTTTGATGGCTTCTGCCCACTAAGGTAGTGCAAATAAACCAGCTTTTGGAAAGCTGGTGGCTTGAAAACATATTAGACCCATGGTTTAGATCCAAGACAAGCTCAGTTGCACATACATATGTACATCAGTACAGGCTTTCAATGTCACCCATCCAAGTTTCCAACACCCAAAACATATTTCCTCTGCTTACCCCAACCACATTCAAGATGATCCTGGACCGTCTTGGCCAAAGGTAAGGAGACCATCAGACCCCTGGACCCTCTCAACCAAATCTAACAAGACCATCAGGCCAAAGAATTGAGAGAAAAAAATTGATTGGCCTTGATACCTTAGTAGAACCAAGATGATTTTCCAAGTTGCTGACTGGAGAAAGCAAACTAGTCAACTGGCCTCAATGATAGAACCCCCCCCTTGCTTTCCAGTGCCTTGAAAACTTTAAGATGAACCATCTTTGGCAAGTGGTGTGGTGTGTTATAGGCAAAAATCTCTAAGTACACCAGATGTGGGTGGGAAAAAATCCAAAAAAAAGCAGTTAAAATTGATTGATTGGTTAGTTGATGGGAGGGCCTAGGTCATCTATCATCATTGGTGTCTGGAAAGGTGTTTCTGAGCAGATATACAGTTGAAATCTCTCATGATATTGAGCAAATGCTATACAGTATGTATGTATTTATGTACATAGATGACAACCCATCATTCACTCATCTTCAGTTTCTCCTTACTCCAGAATATTTATTCATCTCTATCCCCTCCCCACACACTAGCTGCACTCTTCCAACTCATTTGATTGCTTCAGGATCAAAGCCTATCCAGGATCTTTAAGAATCTACCTGTGATCTCTTGAACTGAACTCTGTCAACTTTCATAATTGATCACTCATCAACCAGGTTTTCAACAAGGGATTAACTTCCAGAAATTCGCTGTATTACATCTTTTCTTCTTCAATCCAGCCCCTCATTTGGATTAGAGAGATCTTTAAACTAAGATTCAAAAGCATACTAAAAACACAGTTTTAGTTATTCCATAGGTGATTCTCTACATCCAAAAAAAAAAATAGTCATCCTGTCAGTCAACCTGACCTTCTTTCCAGTCAACTACCAGTGTCTGATGTCCATTGACATGGTGGAAAACTCCTCAGCATTAGGTGTTTTAGATTTCTATCATCTGACTCCATCATTCACAACATTCCCACAACATGCCTGTCCCATATACTTAAGGAAGGGTGAAAGAATTAGGTGGATGTGGGGCATAGGTAGAAGAACAAAAATACTTCAATGAATCCTTCTAAGTAGTAAATCTTCTAAATCTTAAATCTAATTTTTGAAGGCAAGGTTGAAATTTTGTATAAGAATAATTTTTGGATGATCAAAAACAGTCCCACAACATACCTGGCACATATACTTAAGGAAGGGCAAAGGAATTAGCTGAATGTGGGGCAAAGATAGAAGACCAAAAATACTGCAATGAATCCTTCAAAATAAGTATTCCATCTTCTAAATTTCAAATCTAATGGTTCAAGTTAAGGTTGAAAGGTTTTATAAGAATAATTTTTGGATGATAAAAAAAAGTCCCACAACATACCTGGCCCATATACTTAAGGAAGGGTGAAGGAATTAGGTGGATGTGGGGCAAAGGTAGAAGACCAAAAAGACTGCAATGAATTATTCAAGTTAAGTAGTCCATCTTCTAAATTTCAAATATAATGGCTCAAGGTAAGGTTGAAAGGTTCTATAAGAATAATTTTTGGATGATCAAAAAATGAAATGAGCTTGATCCAACACTTTTCCTTCTGAAGGAAAGAAAATTCAGAAGATTCTAAAGAATGCATTAAGTTAAATGACCAATGAAAAAATTCTATGTGGAAAAAGGTATTTTTTTGCTTTGAAAGTAATCTAAAGCCTAGTTTTTGGATGAGATAAAACTTGAGGAATATCTGAAATATATCAAATTAATGAGGCTCAAAGGGAGCATGCAGGAAATGGGTTATTAACATGAAATTTTGTCATGAAGGTAGAGGCTAAGTGTTAGATGGAGTTTAGAGATTCCAAATGAGGAAAAGAAGCATGCAAGGTGGTGATAGGTAATACCAATGCAAATCAATGCAAATTGAAAAATCAATGTAGATATGATACTATGCATTTCAGGAAAACTGGTCCTGTTTTATTTATTTATTATTATTATTTATTTTTTTGATGCATATGTACGGATTTGCCAGCTTCCAAAGAATCAGTACATACATCACCAGGAAAAAAAATATGGATGGGGGTTGTTTAATTTTCATGGAATTACCTGTGAAAGGTTTCATTTCCATGTTTTTCTAAAATCAGACAGAAGGCCAAGTGAGCAATCCAACTCATTTGACTCACCAACCACATCAAAGGAGCAATAATTAATTAATTAAAAATTAATGAAGTAAGTACATTTTTCAATCAAATTCCATTGTATTCATTTTCAATTTCTTGTTTCAATGAATCATTCTTTGACACAATTTTTTTTATAATATCAAGTTTGATTATGGAAACCCTATCCATGGATGAAGAAGGATTCCTGCCAAATCATGATGAACAGGTACAACAGTACCAGGCTGAGATCAAGGCACATTCAAGCTCCATAAAAGTGGCTAATCAACATCTGATTTAAAATCAAGATTCATTAAAAGCATTCAAGAATCTTAAAAATAAAATAAAATAAAACCAAAAATCTTTCAAGGCCCAAGTAAGTCAGCAACAAAGTCCACATAAAAAAATTAGTTTTTACGTGAAGAATTTGGTAAGAAATCAAGTCATTATAAAAAATAATAACCAATTTGAAGTTTCCAAAAAAATTCATCTCTGAATTTCAAATACAAAGAATAATTTGGAATTCTTGAGAGGAAAATAAGTATCAAATAACTTCCTCAAGATTTTCCAAATTATAAATTTCTGAAGAGATGAATAACTCTGTATGATGGTAAATTTGGATGAAACCCACTTTTCTGATATAAAATTCCGTCCCAAAGTACTCTCCCATTCTCAAACAAATTGAACTGGTTTGAAATATCAAGATCCGTTTGAAGAACCAGGAAATCTAAATTTTCCTTGCCACAGAAATTTGGGGTGCTATTGAGGAGAAATTTTCACCTGATGTTCCTAAAAAATGTATTACTTAATTTTAAAAATCTTTATAAATCATGTAGGGACTTGTGAACAATGACTAGGAAAATTATTAAAGATACCAGTAGCTATCTAAACTTCAATTTATTTATTTTATTATTATTCTTTCATTTTGTTTTGTTTGTAATTTTACCTTATCTTTTGTAATTAAAAAAAAATTATCTTTTTTTTAATCTTCATCATGATTTGAAAGCTTTACAATTGATTCCTTCCAAATTTCAAAGTTAATTATTTATTTATCATTTTCCCCCAAGAGTATCTTGCATCAAAAAAATTTTTCTTCTAAAGTTAAAATTTGAAAAGATTACTGTAAAACTTGGGAAAAGCAAAATAATCAAAAAGCAGAAATTTCATCTTGACTGACTTCCTGCAATTAATAAAATTCAGGAGAAAAAAAACTTTGTAGAAAACCAAGATAAAATGGGAAAAAAAGAAATTCAAACAAACTGAAAAGGTTTACAAAGAGTTTGGACAGTTTTTTCAAAGTTAGTAGGAAAGATGAGACTAGGTTTGAGATAAAATTTATAGGATTTGGTCCTGGGAATGATTGATGAATATGGATAATTAATTGGTAATTCAGAATTACAAGAAATTTTCTGAGTTAATGAAATGATGAAATCAGTTTCAAAGTATGTGGTTTATGATAAATTGGAAGTGCAAAGGATTCAAAGATCAATTTCAGAGTTCATGGTGTTTATTCAAGGCTGAAATTCAATGTTTTTGGATCAATCCAAACTAATTACTCATGAGTAGCTGAAATGGATGGTTTCTTTCTTAATTATCAAAAAGTAGTAATTGGAATGCACTAAGTCTTTGGAGTTCTTTTGAGAAACATGTTTTTAATTTAAAATTAGATAATTAGTTGATGAGGGTATTTCAAATTTGTGTTCAAACCATAGCCTTGAGTGTTAAGTTTGAAAATTTCACATCTTGATAAAATTATGGTAATCTTTAATAGGAAGAAAGATTAGCCATCTGAGTCACCAATAATGTTCATTGAATGATAGGTATTAGTTTAGGCACTATTTCCTGACCTTTCTTGATTTATTGATATCCTTCAATTCAATTAATCATGATATTTATTTGATTTTTTTTATCATTATCTTTGTCTTGGTTTTTATGATTTTTTTTTGGTGTTGATAATATTCTATTCTGGGAAAATTCATTCAATGTAATTTTTTGAACTTTAGGGTGGAATGATGCTTTAAATTTGGGGAAATTCTGATTATTTCAAATTGGATATCTTTTTCTCAGATATGAGATGAACCCACCAAAAGCCCTCCTCAAAAATTCCCCAAATTCCAAATCAAAATTTATGCAAGATATTCCCAAATTCATAAAAACCTAAACTTGATGTATTTTTTTTGTATTTCCTAATAATTTTTTCTAAATTCTCAGAAAGAAAATAGAATTATTAGAATGAAACTCAAAATGGAAAGAAAGAAATATTTGAATTTTTTTGAAAAAATGATGATGATCATGATGATAATAATAATAAACTTGAAGAGGTTTTTGGCTTTGAGGGCTACTCAATCAATCCATCCAACATTTTCTGGATGATTCTAAAATAATTTCATGTCTTGAAAAGGCACTTCCAAGGAACTTTCTGTGGTTGCAAGGGTCATCAAAGTTGCAAAATTCCAAAGATCCCAAATCTTTCAAAATCTGTGGCAATCTGTTTTTGAAATGGCTTCAAAGGATATTGAATCCACCAAAATTCCATTTTTATGGGCCTCAGATGTAAAAGTGAAAAGAGCTGAAGCTCAAATTGGATGGAGGGATTAATAAATGAGTGAAAGGAGCTTGAAACTTCAAGCCTAAGGGACCTGAGATCAGGAGGAAAGGGGCACTCCAGTTGATGTGTTGGCTGAAAAGATCATGAATTTCACTTGAGAGCACGGGTGTTGATATAGACTAAATACACAATAGGCTGACAAGTGGTTGAGTACAAAATGAATAAGTTAAAATTAGCATAAGCAGTTTAAGTGAAATGGTAAGTGAAATGATATGCTTGGACAGTCTGACAATCACTACTAAGAACACAGCCTAGTTATATTTTAACCATTATTTTAATACTTCAATAACAACAATAATATAAATCAAATCAATCCAATCAATGATACTTCAAACTCCAGTGAAAGTCACATATATATAAACTCAAATTCTAACATCAGACCCCTCTGCAAAAAAAAAATGATGAGCAAGGGAGGGGGAGCCAATTTCCTCTGGCTAGCATAATTTTTAGGACATTCTTCAAGTATTTTCACAAATTTTATTCTCTTGATGGATTTGAAGTTTTCCATACCTCAATTTGAGTTTTGAATCATACCAAAAAAAAATCAATGAAGTGATATAATTAAATGCCTTTCCTTTCTTCTTCTTCTTCTTCTTGTTTTTTTTTTTTGAATTAAAACGGCAAAAATTTATTGATTCAAAGCTGTGGATATATCCTGGACCCCAATCTCAAAATAATTAAACATATGAAATCCACACCAACCCACACTAATGAATGCATTCCCTATATTAGTAATACCTTTCATTCTTTAACTTTGGTCACTCATTCTGTTTCTCCACATTTTAAATAAATATCTTGTAATCTATGACTTCTTACTTTATTATATTCCTTTGTAATAATTCCTTTTAAGTCCTTAATTCCAAATTGAACTTAAACCTTGAATTTTGATACTTTTGCCACATTTTCATGATATGATTAAATTCCTTCTTTGATGAAAAAATTACTAAGCATAATCAATACCCATGGGGTCCTTTTATTTTACTTTTCCTTAATTTTTTTTTTTCATGAATAGAGTTTGTTTTCTAATATTCACTTCAATTTTCTCAAAGAATTCAATCATAAGTTTTATGATTTTCAAAATCAATCTCTCAATATTTCAAGAGTTTCTCTGTCAAATTCTCTTAAAATATTGATACTTTTAAAAGAAACACAGTTTATTTACATTTTCTTTACTTTTTTTTGCCTTGTGATGATTTTTTTGGTTTCAATAAATGATCTTTATGATCCTCATCAAATCCACTTCTTATATACTATGTCTCTCATGAGAATTCAAAAATAATGATATAAGAACCCCTTCTTCCTTTCATACATGACCATTTTGGTGAATAAAAACTGGACATTGAATACCTTTGGTGCCAGTTCCCCCTCCAATGTTTGGTTCTAATTTTAAATGAAAATTTATTCCTCATCAATTTTTTTACTGAATTCTTCCTTCACTCTTTTTTTTCCCTCTGGAATCTTCCTCTTGTCCTATAAAACAACTCTTCAGTTGTTTTTTCACAAAAATAAATAAGATTGTAAACTACCATTAAATAACAAAAAAACTTAGAAAATAACTCTGTAATAAAAACCAAACCTATAAGATAGCTTTTTAACCAACTGAATTTGTAATAAAATTTTTACTTTCCTTGCTACTTTAATGATCTGATTCTGTCCAAAATACTGATTTTATTATTCAAACTGATGTTGACTAAAACATTCTTTGAATTTCTGAGATAATATTTCATGTTTCTCCAACATCACCTCCTCCCCCCCTCATCATATCACCCTCTTATCTTGTAAGATCTTTCTTAAATAATAAATACAATTAAACTATAAGATATATCAACTAATAAAAATAATCCCCCTGCCTTCTAACTTCATTTCTACACACTAAAAAAAATGTGTGATCATTCCCATTTATCTCACTAAGTTCAATTTCTGTGTTTTACATGTTAAATTTTTTACTCACCAATCTGATACAGTGATCAATCTCTTGGTTAATACCCCTTCAATAATCAAACATACTTTCAATCTTCAAATTTCCCTTTCCACTTTATTAAAAATGACTTTCCAAATCCAATCATGTCCTTAACCCATAGTCATTGTTCTGTATCAATTTGTTATTTTACCCATTCTCTCAAACATCTCTTCACATTCTTCCCAAAAAATCCTATCATATTTTCCATAGTATTTCAAGTTCACATCAAATATTATTTCTAAATTCTTAATTTTTCAAAATGCTTCAGTGATACATCCCTTGTAAAATCTTCCTTGACTAATCTGGCATCCTTTACATCCTAAAACTGAATCTCCAATTTAAAAAAAATGTTTGCTTGAATTTTCTGCATCAAATCCATCTAAAAAATACTTAAAAATTAGCTTATTCACCACTCTCCCTTCCATCATTGTCCACCATATTCTACTCACCCAAATCAACTGTTTTGAAAAATTCTGTTGATGTTTCTCTGTAGTTAAATGACCTTGGTTTCCATTCCAGAATTCCCATGTTTCTAAGAATTTGCCATCCAAAAACTGTTTTCTGGACTTCATAAACCACCATCCATAACTATGAGACTTTCAACCCACATCCCTCAGGTTCTGCAACTCATTTTCCTTCTCACACCATACCACATTCCTCTCCATCTCCATAGCAAGGGATTTCAACTTTCTGATCCCACCTTCCCTCCATGGATTGTGTCCAAACCCTTTTATCCCACAATTTTAATCCACAATTTTCTTAGCCTTTTCTCCCTTGGTCAAAAAATGAGCTCCAATCCAATATTTTTAAAGATAATCCAACTCTTTATTATCTCAAAATTCTCACTAGGAAATATCATTGGTGATAAATTCTTTTGATTATCCTCCTTGAAAAGATCTGGAAGACTTATTATGTACAGTTTTCCATTTCCATTTTCTCATAGATCACCTACCCAATTACTCATCCTTTGAATATCCCATTTGTTGCACCATGAATTTCAACCTCTTGATTTTCTTGTTGCTTGCAATTGGAAATTAATGATCCTTATTTCATGATACATACTCACATCTAGTAATGCCTCCCCAACCAAATTTGTTCAAAATTCAATTCCCCAAGAAAATCCAGAGAAAATTGATGATATTCTTTGACTGAAATCAAACAAGGTTTCAAGATCACATACTTCACCAAAAATTCCTCAACAGTTTGTATTGAAATCTTTCCTCTTCTTTGTTTTGTTTCTGAGCTTTGGAAAAATGGATTGGGAAATACACCTTACTTCTGTGGATTTAATTTATAAGCCTTCTTTCTGATCATCACAACTCATCCACACTTGAGAAAATTCACAAAATGTTTGAAATTGAATTCCCGAGATGAGAATAGGTCTGCATATAGTTACTCTAACTTCTGTTGAACCCCTTATCCATGAAATGGGTTTTGAAATCCTGAACAACCCAGAAATGAATATGCCTATTTCAATCTTTCTGAATTCTTTTGGGAGTTTGGAATCTCAAAAGATATAAAGTTTTTTTTTTTAGTTTCCTGGAATGTTCCTAATGTTTTTGATTATTATTATTATTATTATTATTATTATTATTATTATTATTATTATTATTATTATTATTATTATTATTATTATTATTATTATTATTATTATTATTATTATTATTATTATTATTATTATTATTATTATTATTATTATTATTATTATTATTATTATTATTATTATTATTATTATTATTATTATTATTATTATTATTATTATTATTATTATTATTATTATTATTATTATTATTATTATTATTATTATTATTATTATTATTATTATTATTATTATTATTATTATTATTATTATTATTATTATTATTATTATTATTATTATTATTATTATTATTATTATTATTATTATTATTATTATTATTATTATTATTATTATTATTATTATTATTATTATTATTATTATTATTATTATTATTATTATTATTATTATTATTATTATTATTATTATTATTATTATTATTATTATTATTATTATTATTATTATTATTATTATTATTATTATTATTATTATTATTATTATTATTATTATTATTATTATTATTATTATTATTATTATTATTATTATTATTATTATTATTATTATTATTATTATTATTATTATTTATAGGTGATGGTCACAAGATGAATTTAAAACATTCAAATGATGATCTTCCAAAATTCTTCCCCTCTTTTGGACTTTCTCTGAGCCCAAACTTTGGTTCAGGATTGGACCTGCTGTGGTGGCATTTTATAGACACGGATTTGTAACTGGTTGTGGCCTGCGGGCAAGCAGGCTCAGCATTTGGGCAGCACTCTCAGCAATGAGCGCAAGGTGAATCAGCTGCTGCGTCTGCAGTTGTCTCAGAATTGGGGATTGATGACCAAAACATGGCTACAGAAGGTGCATTGTGGAGAGAGTTTCTGTTTGGTAAAATTCTCCGGAACAATATGAAATTCTCCGCAACAATATGAAATTCTCTGCAACAATCTTGCTCCAAGTTCCAGAAAGTCCACTAGCCCTTGAGTCACACTCCTTTACCTCTGCAGTTCTTAATCAAACTCCACTTCTTCACCCAAGCTGGAAATCACTAAAGCTAACTTGAAATGAAGCAATAGTAAATAAAAAAGACGGACTCCCCAAAAAGCTCCTCACTTGAACTATTTCCCTAAATATGACCTCCAAGAACTCTTGCTTGTAATTACACTCAGAAGTAACAGAAGAAAATAATCTAACTATAATTTTCCGTGAAATGTTCTTTTTCTATACTCCAATAATCAAATGATGTGATAATCCCCCCCAATGTCCCCCCCTCCAATAAAGAAAATCTTCCTTATATATACAACAAAAAACAAAGGAACATAAAATGCTAATGAAAGTCTCCTTTTCCCGCCGCCTCCATGCGTTCTGCACTGACCTTCCTTACTAATAGTCCAATCCTTACCCAATCCAATGATTTGCTGTAGATTTGATGATCCTGTTGCCAATTCCCCTTAAAAGTTGAGTCGCGCTGATGCATAACTAATAACAGATCCTTGTCAATTTTTCCTAGCAGATCACTCCCAATCCCGCATGCAGCATAACTAAAAATCCCCAACAATCCGCATGCCACCTCCTCATCTTTAGCTTTCATTTCCCCACAGCTCCACAACCTCAGTGCATATCCCATAATTGGCCTAATCCGTTCTACTTAGCTTTGATCACTTGCTTCTGTATTAGTAAACCAACAGCCGCGGGGGAAAGTTATGTTTGAACACACAATTTACGCAAAAGGCAAAAACTCCAGCCCATTCTTGTCACTGTGCCCGTGAAAAGTGCGTGCTGCACCAATGCTGAGCCCTAAGCTAATGCACTCTGGAATAGAAAGTCTGCCAACACACTTCTCTGAGCCTATTTTGCTGCAGACTTCCAACCACAGCTGAGCCGCTCCAAGTCAAATTTCCAGTGCTGAGCCTACTTGCCTCCGTGTCTATAAATAACCACCACATCCCCCCACAACTTGAATTCTGTCCCAAGGATTCCCACGCTCCACAACGCCAGAACATCCGCTAAACCCCTCAACCCCTAACTCCTAGTCACACTTTGAACCCCACAAAAGAAAGAAAGAAATTCCCTGTCATGTAAACGTGCAAGTATTGCACAAGAATGTGGAGGACGTGCACCCAAACTGCCGGTTGCCCAGCCTGCAACGCCTGCCTTCTGGCCATTGCAGGTGTTTGTTTGTTGCTCCGACCCCTGGATCCTTGCAGACTTGTCCTCTGCCCTGTCCCCGCTCTACCTCTGGTCCCTGCGGCCAACCAATGGCAGACTTTGTGGTGGATGATGACAAACCTATTGAAACCAAAAACTGGACTTGGGAGCTGGACCATGCTGCCTCCTTTTTTCCTGTGACAGAGGCCACGGACCGCCTTTCCCCCCTCCTCAAAGCGCAGACTAGCCCACTACTGCCGCCTGGGGAGATGCCACCCAAGCCTTGGGTAACGCCAGAACCTAAATGTTGGACTTGGCCAGGTACCATGCAGGATTGAAATGGCTCCCATCTTTGTTTGAGTGGCTATGCCTCCAATACCCCCACTGGCAGTGCCAAACATCCCCCTATTCCGTCCACAATCACCCACTCCTCCAGCGTCCACCACTCCAACCATGTCCCCCCCAACCACAACACCTCCTGCGGAGGTTGAATCCCTGCGCTTGGTCATTGTGATCAGCTCCAATTTGCGGCCCATACCCTGTGAGTTTTTCTTTTTTTTTTCTCTGGCCCCTCCATATCTTCACACAGCTCCCGCACCTCTCTTTTGAGTCACTGTTGCCTCCATCGCCGGTCCAAAGGTGTCTGCGTTGCTTGTCTCCAATCCGGACCCCATCACCTTGACTCTCCTTTCAGTCCTCCAACTCCCACCCTTCTAGGTTGACCCAATTCTTCCTGGTCTCTCCATACCATGGGGCCATCCAAAGCAACAACAAAGAAGGCTTCCAAGGAATTGAGGAAGCCAAAATTGACCGCTACCTCCACAAATTGGATGAAAAAATACTGCCCATCCTCTGATGTTTGGTTGGGATCCCAGTTGCAGAGCATTGCAAGCTCCTCTGCAAGCATCATTGTGCCGGTAGTGAGCCCCCCCGCAGGTTCTGCCGCGCCATCTTCCTTCCTTAGATTTCTCCCCGTCTTAAATTATTGTCGCGCCCCCTAAATCTTGTAAATAGCTCTTGAAATAAATATGATTCCTTGCCTGCCACGGAAAGGAATACTCTTGATTCCTTGCACCATCCTACAAAATGAGACAAAAAAAGAAACTCCGCAACCCCTAGTGAGAACCCCTCCGTATCTGAGAATGAGATAAATAAAACTCAGACACCTGAGACAAGGAATAAATAAATAGAATTCAAACTCTGCAAATAAATATCACCTCAGGGACCTGAACCACCCCAGACATAGGCCTCTAAGACTAGACCTTCCATGCTGCTCCGGTGATTGGAGCTTCCCCATCCCCCCACAACTCAAATGTTGACTCCAACGTTCATTCCTCTGAGGACTCCTCCTCCTCAGCCAGCTTGCTTACATTGGCCATCTCTTGATTGTCATCCCCTGAACATGTGGTTTCATAAAAGTCCATAGTTCCCCGCACGGGGAACTTCTTCACGTGAGCCGCTGCCGCCTTCCGCTTGAGCAGAGTGCCATCCAATTCCTCCAACTGATAACTCCCACCCAGAAACTGGCTAACAACCTGATAAGGACTGTTCCAGTGATCCACAAAAATCTTACCCCACTGTGTCTCTAAGCTCCAATTATAAAGCAGAACCAGGTTGCCTCTCCGCAAAGGGTCCCGCAAGCAATCAGCACAACGCTTGTCCCAGTACCAAACCAACTTAGCCCAAATGTCCCAAAGCCTCTTATCCCCCCTCTTCACCATCTCCTTTTGCCGCAAAAGTTGCTCTGCCCGCGCCACAACTAGATCCTCTGTGGTCTTAACCTTCCACTAGTTGATAGCAAGGTAAGTCAGGGTTTTGATATCTACAGGAAACACCGGCTGCCGCCCATACAAGATCTTGTCAGGCAAATAAACTGTCCCCCGCTTGACCAATATCCAATCCGCAAACAGCACAACTGGCAAGGTTTCATGCCAATTCTTCCCATTAATTCCGCAGATCTTGAACATTGCATCCTTGATTGGCTGATTCCCCCTTTCTATTTCCCCTTTGCCCTTGGGATAATATTCTGTAACTCACACAAACTTCATGCCGCAAGATTTGACCAGCCTCCAAAGATCACCCCAAAACTCTGCCCCGCTGTTCACCCTTATGAGCCTCAAACACCCAAAACAAGCAAACCAATCCTCCTCCAAAAACGGCCCCACCTTCTCCGCCAACAGCTTAACCAATGGATGTGCCTCCACCCACCCCAACAACTTGTACCAAGCCACAAGCAGATATGGGATCTTTTCTGCCTTGGTATGGACCTTGTCCAGTGAGACCCTCCCAAAAATGGCATCCTCACCCGTTGGAATACCCACCTCCCTTGGTAATCTGATACTCCGGCGCTGACAAGCTTTACAACTCCGCACCCAATCTTTGCCGTTTGCCCCAGACCGGGCCACCAGAACCTGGTCTTGACTCTCCTCTGCGTCTCTGCCTCTCCCCAATGGCCTAAGTCATTGTGAAGACTCTGCATCAAATCTTCCTGATACTTCTGCCTTGTGACAACAACCAAGGGTATTGGAAGTGCCCATTTCCACAACTGCCTGTCCTGGAAAAATAAAAGCAAAACCTTCTGCCAAACCCATCTAACCTCCATTGCCAACAAACCTTCAGTAAAAAGAAGCTTCCAAAGATGTTCATCCAATGCCTGGAACCTTCCGCACTGTTTCAGGGGAAGTTTCCCAACCTCCACAGCCGTTTCTGCCACCATCAGAACCTTTTTCTCCACTTCTGAATCCCCTTCTGTGGCTCAGCAGACCTCCAGATACCAAGACAAGGCATCCAGCATTGTAAACCCCTTCCCCAGAACGTGCCTGACCGTTAAATTGAACAACTGTAAGTATTCAATCCACCGTTTCATAAGAGCATTAAGCAAGGTTGGGGAATTAATCATCCTAGCCAGCGCTTCCGCATCCACCAGGAGTTCAAAAGACACCCCCCACAGCACATGCTGTAATCTCTGCACAATCCTCATCACCCCACACAACTCCAACTTGGGCTGCAAGTACCAAGATTCCACCTCCAAAAAGTTTAATAACTCATAGAGTACTGGCCTGTCTTTCCCTTCATCTTCTTGGGTCAGCACACCTCCCGCACCAAACTTTCTTGAGTCCACCACTAGCCAGATCCCTCCTTTTTTGTAGTCAAGGTCCTTAAACATTATTTTCTGCCCAACAATCTCCTTCAGCTCCTGGAACGCCCAATTGCATTCCTCTGTCCACATCCACTCAGCCCCCTTCCTAATCAGTTTTTGCCACAGGCTTGGTATCTCTGCAAAACGCTCAATTAAGATCCGTACCCATCCACATAAACCTAAAAACTGGGAAATGTGAGCAGCATTCTGCAGAGTAGGCCATTCCAAAACTTTGTTAACTTTTTTTCAAGGCCAGAACACACACCACAAAACTTTTACCAGAAACGGTCAAACCCGCTTCCTTGATCTGAAACAGGATTCTCTCCAAATTCCGCACATACTCCCAGAAAAACCACCTGATTCCCAATTTTCCCGCAATAGTTTCTCTTCCATAATTGCTCTGTGGCCCCTTGATACCAGCGTCATTGATGAATATCCGCAATGTTTCTAGAAAATCATCCTGTAAAATCCACTTCATCTGCGCCTGGTAAACCACTACTGAATTAGTTTCCCCCTGTGGAAGCCGTGTTAAATGAAGTTTCCCAAACCATGTTTCAAATGCTGTCCTTGGGCAGGACTCCATATGTAGCTCCTGCTGATAATACCCCCCCCCCCATGAAGTCTACTAACCTTTAGCAGACTCTTCCAGTCATATTCTCCACAAACTCCTCCACCTTCCAAGTCAACCCAGCATCTCTGATTGTGACCAAGTTTAACGTCTGCAGGTCCTGGAAAATTGGTAGAATCTTCCCATCCTGCTTTAGTACTGCAAAAATGGGACTAGAATAACTAGAACAAGAAGGCTTGTACAGACCTGTCCGCAAATTCTCCCGCACCAACTCTGTAAACTGATCCCTAAATGCTACCGGAATAGAAATGGGTTTGATCTGCCATGGGTTGTGGGGTACTGTAGGTATCCAGTAGGGGCCTGAAATCTCATTCCTGAGTAACCCCCCCTCCTCCGCACAAAAGGACAGCACCTTGAGTAATTGTACTTCCTCCTCTTGCAACCACCCCTCCGGCCCAAAGTTGAGTTCTGCCATCTGCTCCTCCATCAAGCCCATTGGATCCTTCTCCAGGATAGCAGGTGTCAAAGTCAACTCATAAGGGTCCTGTGACCAACGGATAGGCCTCATTGGTGTATTGAGTTCCTGCGGCATTGGCTTGTTCTGCAGTCGTACCTTCTTAGCAACCCGTTTTTATTTGCTACCAAAGAGCCGCACCTCAACCAACTTTGATCCCTTGGTTTTCTCCTCTATTTGCAATTGTCAACCTGCAACAAAATCTGGGTTTCTCAGAATTGTGGAACAAGGGTAGTTGCTTGTGCTGGAACCCATTGGAGGCGCATAGAATGAATGACTCACTTTTGATCCTATCCCTGCTCCCATCATTGTTGCGCCAATCCCCGCTCTTCTCCACAGTGCCCATAGCACGTTGGACCGCGCTAGGGGGGTTCCTCCTTCCTGCTCCTTACCTTTTGACTGTCTGCGTGAGGACGGAGCCTTCCCCGCACAGGCCACACGGCTGAAATATGAAAATCCTCCGCCAAATTGTTGTGGCTACCTTCCACAAGAGGGCAGCCCTTCTGATGTTCCCATCCACCACTTTCAGGCCAACAGATGGTTGTCTTGTAGCGTTTACCCAAGGCCTCAGCAACAGTAAGGAGTTCCTCCCTAGTATCCAGATGGAAGCCAAGAGATGCCTGGAAGGAAAAAAGGAACTGCCTACCAAGTATGAACTCCAACCAGCTTACTACCAAATACAACAGCAGAGCCAATACCTTTGCCACTTCCATTATTTCCTTCTCCACCAGCCCTTTGAAAACACATTTGAAACCTCCCAAATTCTGCAACCCAATGTTTGCCTTGTGTTGGACCAATCCCCTGTTGGTTTCCAGCTTCAATGGAAGGATGTTTACCATTGAACAGCTATCAGCCATTGCCCAACACTGTTTTCCTCCAATCCACATTTCTACATATCCCAAAGGGCACATCATAGCACCGCTAACTCCTAAAACATCTGCCCTGCGTTAAGAGAACCAAATTTTTCCTCTTCTCTGGATTTTTGGTTCTCCTTTTTATTCCCTGCAAACTGCTTGAAGACCACAACCATCTCCTCTGCCATTACTGGTGAGATTGCCGCTAGTTCCTTCAAAGTTAGGGAAACCAGGTGGTCTGTTCTGCAAATTCTCCTTGCTAATTCTCTGGCCCTCCTGAGGGATCCCCCTGCTTTGACTAAAACTTCCTGTTCCCATGCTTTTGCAGGATTAGGACCATCAAGGTCCATTCTCCTCTCATCATAGAAAACGGCTCTAACCTCTGCCAAAACTTCTGGGGGTTCCCAATTTAAAGGAAAAGTGTTCCCCGCTGAATCTTTAGCTTCCTTCTTCTCCTCCACCGCTGCTTGAGCCAGATCTTGTGGAAAAGGTTGATCTGGTATATCTGGTATAGTTTCTCATGAAGGGTAAAAAAAATCCCTTCCATCCGTCTTAACTATCTTTCTCTGTACTTCCGCACTCAGATCTTTACACAACCTTTTAAGATGGCTGTCTTCCTGGCAGCAATACTATCAGAAGATGCAAGGCTTGCCTTTGTTCCTTGGTTCCCTTGATGGCCCCTGAGTTGGTGCATTAGATGTTGTTTTTGGTGGTTCCAGGACTGTCGCGGCTGGCTTTGCTATAGCTTTCTGCCAGAAAAGACACATTTTTTTAAACATCTCTGTCATTTCAGCAGTTTCCTTTGGTTTTACAGGCCCTTTTACCCTTTTCACCTGTACATCCTTCTTCTCCAAACAATTTGAGTCTCCCTCCATAAGTTCCACTAATTCCAACTTGCCCACAACCTCTGCGCAGATGTCCTTCATGTCCAGGAGTAGGTTCAACCCTCCATCCCGCAACCTACAAATTAATCCTCCATCATAAAGCTTTCTGTGGACCCTTCTGCGCAACTTGGAGCTTAGCACCCGCATGAAAGTCCTCTTGACAGAGCCAGTATGCTCTGCCAAAATTTTGTTGTGGACAAGGTACTTCAAAATGCAATCAAATGAGGAAAAATACACATCAAACAAAGTCCTTGAGGAAACACCTCCTCATTTTGCCATTTTGGTTGGTAGATGCTCTAGATCCACTTTGCAGAACCTCTGCTCCCGTGACCCCCATTTTTGCACTATTTCCCCACGCACCGTTTCCCAATTTTGTTCTCTGTAACCCTCAATATCCTCCATGTCCAGCAGATCCTCCTCATTCAAAATGAAGTTGACTATTTGCCAGACCCGGTCAAAGTCATTTGTGCCTTTGCTGTCAGCCGCATTCTCAAACCATTTGGAAAATTGGTGAACATCCTCCAGACAAAACCTAACTGCAGGGTAGTCCCTTGGCCTAATTTTTTCTCCGCTCCCTTGCCGCTCCTCTGGCATCTCCAGTGCTGCATACGCGTATGGTTGCCCCATGGCCACTCTTGGAGGTGGCCACGCTGGACTTGCGGTCTGATGAGGAACACTTTGATACGGTGGCGCGCTACCAGTTGCCTGTTTGTGAGTTGGAAGTGAGTTGGCCAAACTGGCCTTGAAATCTCCCATCATCTTGGATGTAAAAGAAAGAATAAAAAATAAAATAAGGTATATCTCTGCAGACGGTACCAGGTATTATAACAGAGAAAGGAATTTCCCAGCCAGTCCACCAATTTTTGGAAAGAGATTGTGTTTTTGGTAAAATTCTCCTCAAAAATCTCTCTCCAAGTTCTGGAAAGTCCACTAGCCCTTGAGTCACACTCATGTACCTCCGCAGTTCTTAATTAAACTCCAGTTCCGCACCCAAGCTGGAAACCACTAAAGCTAACTTGCAATGAAATAATAGTAAATAAACAAGACAGACTCCCCAACAAGATTGGCACTTGAACTATTTCCCTAAATATGACCTCCCAGAAATCTTGCTGGTAATTAAAGTCCAAAGTAACAGAAGAAAAGAATCTAACTATAATTTGCTGTGAAATGTTATTTTTCTATAATCTGATAATCCAATGATGTTATAATCCCCCCCCAATGTCCCTCCCTCCAATAAAGAAAAGCTTCCTTATATATACAAAAAATAACAAAGGAACATAAACTGCCAATGAAAGCCTCCTTTTCCCGCTCCCTCTGTCTGTTCCGCACTGATCCTCCTTACTAATAGTACAATCCTTAACCAATCCAATGATTTGCAGTAGATTTGATGATCCTGTTGCCGATTCCCCTTAACAGTTGAGTCTTGCCAATGCATAACTAACAACAGATCCTTTTCAATCTTCCCCATTGGATCACTCCTGATCCTGCATGCAGCATAACTACAAATCCCCAAAAATCCGCATGCCACCTCCTCATCTTTAGCGTTCATTTTCCCACAGCTCCACAACCTCAGTGCATATCCCATAATTGGCCTAATCCGTACTAATTAGCTTCAATCACTTGCTTCCGCATTATTCAACCCACAGCTGTGGAGGGAAATTTATTTTTGACCACACAATGTATGCAAAAGGCAAAAACTCCAGCCCATTCTTGTCACTGTGTCCGCAAAAAGCGTGTGCTGCACCAATGCTGATCCCTTAGCTAATGCACTCAGGAATAGACAGTCTGCCATTTGCTTCTCTGAGCCTATTGTGCTGCGGACTTCCAACCACAGCTGAGCCGCTCCAAGTCAAATGTCCAGTGCTGAGCCTACTTGCCTCTGTTTCTATAAATAACCACCACAGCGTTGGGTGGTTAAGGTAAGCGCGCGGGCTCCAAGTAGGGCCTAGAGGGTGTAATGAGAAGGAAAAACCACGCAGACCCAACAGCGGTGGGCAAATGGGGTTTGGGTGGCTACAGGCAGGCACGGGGGTCTCCAAGTAGGGCACAGTGCGCGCCATGAGAAGGACAAACCAGACAGATGTAGTGGCATGAGCATTGGGGAGGGAGGGTGGGGTTGGGCTAGGGTTTCTTTTTCTTAGGGTTCTTTCTGTTTTTTGTTTGCTTGTACTTAGGTTAGGGTGTGGGGGAAGTGTGCAATACCTTCCCCCCACCACCGTGCTAATGGAGGGGAGGGCATGGCAAACCACCACCAAAGGAAGGAAGGAAGGAATCCATCTATTCTTGCTCTCTCTCTCTCTTTAAAGGGCGCATCCCACTCCTTTCAGAAGCTACAACCAATAACTTCCATACTTCAGGACAACTTTGGGGATTTCCTCTCTTACTTTTCCACATCTGGGGTCTGGCTGGTAAAAATATGTGGTTCTCAGTCTCTTGAAGGTAATTCAGGATGCTTCCCAAAGCCATTCCTGGATCCAACTTTCCGCCTGCTTTCCCTCTACAATTGGCTCCCAATTCCCCAACTCAACCTCCACCACCATCTGCCAACTCTGCTATGATGGACAGTTTTGCCCCCCCCCCCCATTGGAGGAAGGTTCATCAGAAATGGAAGTCAAGGCTCCTTGGCATGTATGGCTTAGGCCAAAAAACTTTCCTCATCTCCAGTTCAACACCGTGGACGTGGAGCAATTTATTGCTAGTTTCAAAGGGATTGCAGACTCTGAGGGTGCAACGGGCGCAGAGAAGGTTTGCACCATCATCCTCTTCATCACGGGGGAGGAGAAGCTTTGGGATTTGGAGGAGATGGTTGGGTAAAAGAGGCAGGATTGGGGAAGTTTAAAAGGCAAAATGTTGGCAAGGTGGGGAAAGCGCAAGCCCTGGTTCTTGGAAAGAAATTTCAAGTGATCCATGGCAGAAGCAAGCAAGCACTGAGGGTTACAGATGTGCAAAGATCTGGTGGAATACATGTAAAATTTTGAGCGGATCTACGGGTAACTGGAAAAGAACAAGGTTGTTTTGGGGAAGACGGGAGCAATGAAGCAGGGGTTCTTGGGTGGGCTTACACCTCAAATTTTCTTGCCAGAGAAACGGCACCTGTACAACCACAGCCTAGTCAATAGGTTGTTAGATGGGAGTGTTGCAATTATCCTGGAACTATTGGTCATCCGCCAGGTTGTGGAGAGCAAAATTGATCTGGATGGGCTTATTAAGGATACGGCAATGTTGTATACAGCAGACTCAAATAATTTGGAGACACTCTTGGTACCAGCCTCCATGCAAGCTCTGACTGCAGGAATGTCAAAATATTCTTGTGCAATGGCGCCCCAGCAGGAATAGTCAAGGAGATCTTACGGGACCTAAAAAACTTCCTCAATTGGATGACAGCCCTGGCCTAGCCCCGCCCAATGCTGCCTCAAATGGTGGACGGCTTCCAGCCTCCTAGAGGGCCCCCCAGGAGGTTCACAGTTTGCGCCTGTATGTACTGTGGGGAAAAGGGGCACTGGAATTTGGGGTGCACCTAACTCACTCAAGACATGAATGCAGGGTTGGGTTGCATGTCTGGGTTGGCATACATATTCCCAAAAGTTGAGCTGATGGACTTGAAAACAGGTAAACTGCCTCTGGTGGAGCAAATACAATAGTTGGCAAAGGCTCCGGCTGATGCTACTTGGGTATTGCTTGGGAT
Source organism: Puccinia polysora (assembly GCA_025617555.3). Classification (NCBI taxonomy): domain Eukaryota; kingdom Fungi; phylum Basidiomycota; class Pucciniomycetes; order Pucciniales; family Pucciniaceae; genus Puccinia; species Puccinia polysora. The sequence continues at coordinate 14,005,078 of CM062642.1, read as the reverse complement.
CTTCACTGCGCCTAGAACTTGGGAAGCTCTGTGAGTGGAGGCTGAGGTCAGGGAATTGACAGCAAAAAAACAGGATGTGGCAGAAAGGATGGATGTTGATTTTAAGGAGAAACCACCAGCCCCAAAAGCAGTTGCATGCGCTCCAGAAGGGGACAGATAACCAGCAAACCCCGTGGGGAAAAGGAAGGATGTGGAAATTGTGCAGAGGGTGATGGGGAACAAAGCACTGATACCCCTAACCCTGCAGGAGTTGGAAGCGGTGTCTCCGGCATTTTTCAACAAGATGGTCCAGGCGCTTAAAGAGTGTGGGCAAGGCTGGGTTCCAACAATGGTCCAGAAAGTGAATGTGGCAGAGGAGGAGGGGGATTGCAAGCTGTACTGGTTGAAGTCCATATTGGTTTTGCTTGCCTATGTCTCAATAAAGATTTCAAGGCAGAAGGTGTGGGCAACGGTGGATAGCAGGTCAATGGTCAATTTGCTTCTGTCAAGGTTGGTGGATGAGCTGTTATTGGTGCAAAGGAAGTGCACAATTGGGCTTTGGGTGTTGAATGTTAGATAGTGTTGCATGGATGGGGTGGTGAAGGGGGAGGAGGTCAAGGTTGAAAATTTCCAGAAGTCCCTATTGTTCCTTTTGGTGGAGTGCAGAGATGTGATCCAAGTTTGGCCGTTCATAATTGGATTCCCGGCTCAAATGGTGTTTACAGAAGCGTTAATGGGGAGGGCTTGTTTGGCTTGTGGTTTGAGACAAAAATCTGCAGCCACAGAAAAGAGAATTGGGTGCAAGGGCTGGTGATGTGCAGCAATGGAAAGTCCAATGGGGGGGTTGACTGTGAGGGTAACCCCACAGAGAATTTTGCCTATTAAGCCATGGACACCACACGGGGAAAGATCTGGCTTGGTGGGGATAGTTGACTAGCAAGGAGCAGGTGGGGGAGGTAGATGCATCAAGGGAGAAGGAGGCAGAAGTAAGTTCCCTTCCTCAGTGTGCATCTCCGGGAGGTACTGCATTTTGAAAACCCTATCATTGTGCCACATTGGTGAGAAAAGGGAAAATATTTGGTTTGATTATTGCTAGGACTTACAATGGTAACAGGGGCGGTGTGCGGATGGTGATGTGAAACACTGGAAAATACAAGCCCTTCACACAGAAGGTTTGGCCTTGGAACAGCCAATGCCACAGGGGCTGAAGGGGCCTCTGAGGCCAATTGCCTGGTCTTGGGATTCTTGGGAGACACCTTTGAAGAAGTCAGGTTGAATAAAGCGGTTGGTGCGGATCACAGACAAGCGTATTGAAGCGCTCAATTTTGGTCCTCCTGGGTGGTTCAGTGCAGAGGAGAAGGAATTTCTGGGTTTGGTGTTGGTGCTTTGTGAGAAGGCCCTTGCCTTTCAACCAGAAAAGCACAGATTTCTGAAGGATTTATTGGAAAAACTTACGTGATTCCAACAGTCTCACACAAACCATGGCAGATTCTGCAAATTCCTATTCCCCAGACTGTTTGGGATCCCTTTCTGGATTTTTTTTTGTGAGAGCGTGAGGACAAATATTTACAAGAAATCTAAATTGAGCTACTCTATTCCAATCTTTGCGTTGGTCAAGAAGGAAGTAATTTTGTTGAGGATTGTTCATGATCTGCAGCTGCTCAACTCCTTCACCATTTGGGACACGGGTCTGCAATCACGCATGGAGGAGTTCCTGGATTCAATGGCAGGGCCCATGTGTTTTGTATTGGTAGATGTAATGGGCAGGTAAAATCAGCAGGAACTTCATCCCAATTTGCAACCACTAACTGCATTCAAGACCAGATTGGGAAGGATGCAACTGAAGCAACTGCCGCAAGGTGCAACAAACTTGGTGGTGGTTTACCAGGCCCAAATGACTTGGATCCTGTGCAAAAACCTTCCAGAGGGTATTCAGATCTTCATTGATGACATGGGTATCAAATTCCCATAGATGGATTATGGAGGCATGGTTTTGGCAGAGGCCCCCATGATTTGTTGCTTTTTCTGGGAATGCACTGAGACGCTGGAACAGATCTTGTTTTTGATCAAGGAGGCGGGACTCATGGTGTTGGAGAAAAATCTGGAAGTCTGTGTTCCAGCGCTTGAGTTCTTGGGAAATGTGGTGGCTTTTGAAAGTAGGAGGATCACAGAGAAGAAGCGGAAAAAGGTCCCCAAGTGGCCAACCCCATGGACAGTTTTTCACACCCTCCAGTTCTTGGGGTTTTGCAGCTACATCTTCATGTTCATTGAGCGGTTTGTGGAGGTGAAAAGCCCTCTATGGGAATTTACATGGAAAGGAGCAAGTTGGAAATGAACTAATGGGTGTGATGGCATGTTTGCAAAGCTTGAGGAGATTGTGGGGAACAACATTGTTTTCTGAGACCTTGACTAAAATGATGGAGGAATATGCTTGGCATTTGACTCTAGAAATTTCAGTGAGGGGGGTTCCTAACGTAGGAAGAGGATGGGAAGGATTGGCCGGTGCTCTACAATTTGGTTACCTTTACCGCAACATAAAGCCGTTACTCACAGCCAAAGTTGGAGTTGTGTGGGGTTACCAAGATTGTGCAAAGGCACAAGCATTTCCTGTTGGGTGTTCATTTCAAACTCTTGGTAGGTGCGGATGATCAACTTGCCAATGCTGCCTAACGCTCCCATGACTATTCGGGTAGTTTTTCTCCAGCTTTTTGTTGTCTTTTTCTGTTCTTATTCTGTAACTAACAAATTTAGTTACCTTTACTTCTAACTTGCTGTTTTCATTATCTCATTAACCCTGCCTCAGGCCCCCTCTGGGGCTCTCTAGTTGTCACTAACCTTCTGTCTTAGGCCCCTTTTGGGGGTTCTCTAGTTGTGCTTAAATACTGGTCCTCCCCTTGAACCAGGAATGAAAAATCATCTGATTACCAGTCAACAATACCGGAGTGCCCCTTCCTCCTCATCAGATCAGTTCCTCTTGACTATACAAGACATATCCTCTCTCTATTGGCTCTTGTTAGCCTTATTATTCCTCCTCATCAGGCTCCTCCACAGCCTACGATTACCGTTTCATCCCCCATGGCAATATAGTCATTCTTCAACTCTTCACGGTTAATAGCCAAAATCTCATCCCACTAAGCTATCCAGTCAACTTCATTGTTCCAACTGGTTTACTTATCATTATCTTCTCAACCCATCTCGCCCCTTTGCCAATTTGCTGCTCAGCCTTGCAACTCCTATTACTACATCTCTCATTGGATCATTCATCATCCATTCCATCTTCATACCCGCTCTACGCCTCCATCCTCAAACCCCACTCATCCATCTGCCCATAATCCTCAATCCATCATCCTATCATCCTATCATCCATCCTCATCATCACCCTTGCCATCTCCACCATCCCTTCCCTCAGGCCTTCTCAATCCCCGGTACCGTCCTCCTCAAGATCCTCATCGGCGCCATCTACGACCGTTCGTGATCAGGCTCTTGCCCAAATTGCTGGCCTTCATCGATTGATTCAGACTACCCGGCTCCATTGATCAATTCAATACCTTGGAACTCTCCTCCTACCTCCTCATCGCTTGATTCTTACCCATTGTCCCCTACGCTGGCCTCAACCTGGCCTTGGGTGTCCTGAGATTACCCTTGAGACCGTTCTTCTGGACCCTGATCATCGGCTCGTTACCCTACAATCTAGTCACCACCCAGGTTGGTGATCTACTCAATGGCAAGCCCAGATCATGGATGACCCAAGCCAGCACTTCCACTCCAAAACCTCGCTCTTGCAACATTTTCCTTCACCTTGATTGCAAAATCCCTCAGCCCTCATTCTTGATTACCACACATCCTCCGGCCCATTACTTTGGACTGACCAGATCGGCTAATCCTAGCATCTCCTCTTGCTCAACATCATCCCATCTCCACCTCACTTGCAACGCTGTCGATGCTTCTCATTGTCCTTTCTGATCCAACCGCTCAATCTCCCTCTGACCCCAAGTTAAGAACCAAGGATCAATCCTCTGACTTGGTCGATCTCAAGGACTCATCCTCTCATGCTCCCAATCCATCCAGTTGTCTTCATCAATTCTTTCCCAATCTGCCTGGCTTGATCTTGAATCCCTTCAATAATCCTTCATCATCGCCTCCAATCGGCAGTAATCCTGGTTCATTAAACATCAACTTGGCTGCTCCACCAGCCAACTCTTCTCCCCATATCACTCGCATCCTCCCTCAGCTGCCGATCTCCACATTGCTTGCACTCTCATCACCTCACGACTTCTTACTTGCTACCTCCTTGTCATCCTTGCTGCCTTGATGGCAATCTCGCTTGCGACATTGATCTCTGCTCACCATCCTATCCACCTCGCACTCTCCTCCCCGCTCCTCTGCCTCTTGTCTCGCTACCTCAATGGCGACCTCGCTGGCTGCATCAATTTGCAACACTCGATTGCAACCTCATCTTAAATTCATCTTACTCACCCTTGCTCTTGCACCAGCTTTGCTATCTCCATCATGACCTCAATTGCCGCCCAACTCCACCTTGGTCACGACCTCATCCGCTTCTCAACAACTTCTTACTTGGTTCCTTATTGTCTCCTTGCTGGAGGCATCGATCACCCTTCTCCATCATCCGCAACATACTTCTCCCTCTCCTCCTCGCTTGTCTATTGCTACCTTAATTTGGTCCATCGGCACCTCAAGGCATACCCTTGCTAGTCCTTGCTTGCAATCATCCTGCCACCTCGCTTGCAATCTCAATCGCTACTCACCTCCATCTCCGCCTGGTCGATCGCCATTGGCCGTTTCTTTTTCCACCCTTCCTCCTTCTTGCTTGCTCCTCCACCTTGATCGCGACTTTGTTGCAATTCATTCACTGCACTTCCCTACTACTACTTGCTGTTCCCTCTCGCTTGCATCTCCACCTTGCCCGCTCGCTTCATCGCTCATCTGCCTCCTCTCTTTCTGCCTCAATGGCAACCTTGATGGCGACTTCAATCATCCCTCAATTTTACCCTTGGCCCTCTCCGACCTCTCAACCTTGCTCGCGACATTGTTCGCGCGCTCCTCCTTGCTCGTCCGCTCCCTCTCTCACTGCCTCAATGAAGACTTTGATGGCGACCTTGTTGCTCCCTCGCTCGCATCTTCAACAACTAGCAACCTTGGTCGCATCCTCTCTTGCGATCTCGCTCACTCTTTCCTTGCAGTCCTGCTTTTCCTACCTTGATCGCTGGTCACCCCAATCTTCGCGAGCTCACTCTCTCTCAACATCTTCTCTCCCAACCTCACTTGCAATCTCAATCGCTACTCATCTCTTGCTCCGCTCTTCATTCATTGATCCAATCTCAATCATCCATTTGGGGTGGTCCATTCATTTGGCCCGTCCTGTCACCTCTCATCCCCACATCGCTCCATTGGTCCATCTCAACCGCTTGCTTGCTCCCATCCATCTCCTCTGCTCCACCTGCTCAACCACCAATCGCTTCATCTCCTCCATCGCCTCCACTCCATCAACTACATCAATTCGCTCCATCTCCCCATCAACGCTCCCATCATCCTCAACCTACACCTCTGCTCCCTCCAACATCGCATCTCATCCTCTAACAACTCATCCATCAATCACTCACTCCAAATCAACATAAACCATCAACCATATCAACCTCTCAATATCATCCATCAACAACATTAAAAATCAACTTCAACAACAAATCAATGTTCCTTCCCATCTAGTATTGAACAGGCTGGTGTGTTGGAATCTTTTCCTCCTTTTGTTCAATACTATCTGTTTATATCTTCCTATTTTCCACCCTCATTCATTACAATAAACACATTCAATATTATCCAATACTGTCATCACCCACCATTATCCTATAACTGTCACCAATCCATTTCAACTCCATCACCATCACCATCACCAACTCCATCACCATCACCATTACCATCACCATCACCATCACCATCACCATCACCATCACCATCACCATCATCATCCCATACCCATCACCATTACCATTACTCTCATCATCATCATCATCATCATCATCATCATCATCATATCATTCTCCCCATTAAGCTAGGCAACTATGCCTGAGGTCCTTGTGGCTCCTCTTAAAATAGGCTATCATTCCTCCCATATTAAGCTAGGCAACTATGCCTGAGGTCCTCGTTGCTCCTCTTAAAATAGGCTTTCATTCCCCATCTCATATGCTGACAAGGTGGTGTCTTGTCATATCTCATATCTCTCACTCTCATATTCTCTTCTCATATTCTCCTCTGAAATGTTGATTGGTCTCAAATTGGTTCCTAAATTTGTCAGTTAAGGTGGTGTATTGTCTTTTTCTGTTCTTATTCTGTAACTAACAAATTTAGTTACCTTTACTTCTAACTTGCTGTTTTCATTATCTCATTAACCCTGCCTCAGGCCCCCTCTGGGGCTCTCTAGTTGTCACTAACCTTCTGTCTTAGGCCCCTTTTGGGGGTTCTCTAGTTGTGCTTAAATACTGGTCCTCCCCTTGAACCAGGAATGAAAACTCATCTGATTACCAGTCAAAAATACCGGAGTGCCCCTTCCTCCTCATCAGATCAGTTCCTCTTGACTATACAAGACATATCCTCTCTCTATTGGCTCTTGTTAGCCTTATTATTCCTCCTCATCAGGCTCCTCCACAGCCTATGATTACCGTTTCATCCCCCATGGCAATATAGTCATTCTTCAACTCTTCACTTTTCTCTTTTAGTTTGGTGCATGTTCCAGGGAAGGCGTTCAAAATGCCGGGTGCGCTGTTTCAGTATCCCCGGGAGGATCCATATGAAGGGGTAGAGCCCCTCAATGTGGAAGCTCCTGTCATCTGGGTAGGAGTGGTGGAGGTGTGGGTTTGTTTTCCGCTGCACCAGTCTGGGTGTTCCACAGTTCTGTTCTCTTATCTGCAGGATCTCTGGTTGGCCAATGGTATGGATATTGTTTTCATTTTTTGGGAAAATTGGCCTGTAGTGAATTCCTACCTCCAGGACAGGCAGTTGCGGCATCAGAGCGCTTCTGTGCCTCTTGTGGTTGCAACATTGAGGAAGGACCAGGAGGTTATCCTGAGATGTCTGCACAACAACCTTGGTCACTGGGGAAAGATCAAGATGCAGGGGAGGGTGAAGGCAAGATTCTTGTGGCTTGGGGTTGTGCGTGTGTTGCAAGAATGGGTTATGTCAGCGGTGGAGCTTGAGGTTTCCCAAGGAGGTTGGTCATCCTGCCAGTGAGGACGCATTGCTTGGATGGGTTTCTCTTGAGGTGGTCCACATAAAGTTTGGGAAGTTTGCATACTTGCTTGTTGTGCGGGACAATCTGCTGGGGTGGCTGGAGGCCCTCCCTCTGGTCAAGTTGTTGGCAGAGAAGGTTGCTCAGTTCTTGGAGGAAGACTGGTTTTCTTTGACTAATCACAGTGGATGGAGGCATGGAGTTCCAAGGTTGTTTGATGGTGTTGATTCAAAGTTGCGGGGCAAAGTTTGGCTGTGTAATGGAGTACTATCTGGAAGGCACTGGGATGATCAAGTGCGGGCATCAAACTATCAAGGAGGCCCTGGTGAAGATGTGCAGGGAGGACAGCAAGCAGTGGAAGGAAACCCTTCCAGTAGTTCTCCTTGTTGATTGGATCTCTTCAAAGCAATTGAAGGGTTACTTTCCCTACAAATTACTCTTTGGACAGCAACCCGTGCTCCTTGTGGACATTGAGTTGGAAATTTTTGTGGGTGTGGATTGATGGAAGGTCAAGACCTCTGCAGAACATGTTGAGGCCGGCACCAAAAAACTCCTGAGGCTCAAGGCAATGCTGGAAAAGGCTTAAAAAAGGCTTAAGAAGACCCAAATGGTGTTATTCAGCTACTGGGACAAGCGCTTTTCCCACTTTCTACAGGATCCATTGCGGAAAGGGGACTTGTTTTTTCTTTACAACTGGAGTCTGGAATCTCAGTGGGGAAAGCTCTTTTCTAAACAATGTAATTGGCTGTATGGTGTGGCATCTATGTTTGAGGGCAGGAGTTATCAGCTGGAGGAATTGGGCGGGACCCCTCTTAAACAGAAGGTCATGGCTTTGCACATGAAGCACCTCTTTGCGCAAGGATCCACCTCATTCAACAAGACAGAGGGTGAGGGCATTGGCTCTGGTGATGGAATTGTGGCTTTGGAAAATTTTGATGGTGCAGTTAATTTGGGTTCCTCATTGTCCAAAGGCCCCAAGCACAAGGTGCTTCTCTGGTGTAGTAGGAGGCTGCAAACCACTGGGGGGGGGCGCTAGTGCCAGATGTGAAGGCCTGATTTGGTGAGGGGGTGTTCTATCTAGTTCACAGCTTGGATGACTAGAAACCCCAGAATTTTTGTTTCCTCAACTCTCTCTTCTCCTCCTTGTTTGGCATGCACTGGTGTTTGGTTTTTGTTTTTGATACAGGCTGGGTATGGCAAAATGTGTGGCAGTTTTTCTGTTGCCTTCGAGGTACCTCTCCAGAAAGATTGGAATGAAGGGCAGGCAGTACTTACAAAGGCACAATATACTTGGGCACTTTGCTTGGGGTACTCACAGACATCCGGTTGTGCGCAAAGTGGATTGGCACCAAGCTTTTCCCAAGGATTCTTTTTTCTCACTCACTTACAGCTTGGGGCCACTCACTTAATGTGCAAGGATGCTCTCATAGGATCACTGAACCCACTCATGTAAGGATGCATGCGCAAACATGTATTTTTGAAATTCAAGGAAAGGCATGGATATAAGTGATAAGAGGAGGGAGTGGAAAAAGGGGAAAAGGGGGGGCAATGCGTCTAAGCAATTTTCATCATTTCCACCATCTCTGACCACAAAGCTACCAGCAAGGCCTGGAATGTTTCCAGGAGCTTGCATTGGGCTTCTGAGGATTGGGCGCCAGGAGCTGTCATGCTTCAAGGTTAAGGGTTATTGTCTTTCCCACTTTGACATATCCTTTTCCTCAGTACCATCTACCTCAGTCGTTAAGCATGACACAAATAAAGCATAAAATCAATGGTGCAGTCCGCTTACCACCTCTGGCTTGCGTAAAAACCTTCCAATCTTGGCAACTGACTCAGTATATACGTGCAAATCTCACAGTGAACTCTATACCGGTTGACCATCCATTCAAGCTTTGCTCTTCTACCCTGGGTATCATCATCCCTTGGACTTCCATTCTTGGTAACGCACTCACACTAGCTTGCACCCATGCCTAGAAAGCCACATTAACTGTAAATTTTGCAAATGGACTAGTCCCTTACCCTGCATAAGGTATGTCTTCACATTTGCATTGTATTCACATGTCATTCCTTCCTGTCTCACCCATCATGTCCTTGTACACTCATATTCTATTGTCTTGCACCTATGCTACAGCCTTGGAAACAACTTTACTTTTATTTCATCTTCCCATTCTGTTCCTTTCATTCATTGCCTTACCACTGTAAGACTCCAAATGGTGCTGGCTGCAGGCAGTTCTGTGGAGGGGAAAGGTGATTTTAGGCTGCACTCCTGAGTGTTACAAAAATATTTAAATGTAACTGGAATCAAGGTCCAGAACCTTGTGAATGAGGAATCAATGGGAAAGGGATGAGTTTGATAGTAATTGGTAGCTATGAACAACAATATCTGAGGCAAGATGGTGCGGGAAAAGACTTGAAAAAAACAATTTATAGTTTGTTCAGAGTTGAATAGAACAAGGCAGTTGTAAGTAACAACACCCACAAGCTAATAACTCTGGTTTTCAGCAGAAGATTAGGAAAGATGAACTCACTCCCAACAAACTTTCAGGTTCTCAATGAACCTGCCCAACTCTCTGCAATCAAGCGCTTGAAGGGTACCAGATAACTGTGGGCAGCTTTAAAAAACAAAGAAATTTTTTTATGAAGCTCTAGAAGCAAAGAAATAACAAATCTGAAAAAGAATGACCCAACGCTTCTCAAGCAACTCAAGATTAGGATGGAAAAATTCAACTTTCAAAGAAATAAATAGATTTTTAACACTCCGGGTTTAAATCTTAAAGAAACCTCTCATTCAAGCATGACTGGTTCCAGAAGGAAAATCAAAGAATGATCAAGACCAGTATGGTCAAAAAAGGGATCAAGGAGTGGTTTAACACACTCAAGAATTCCATCAAATTAATTCTTCTTCAACCAGCAATTCTAGTGGTTGGTGATAACGGATAAGGCCACAGAGGGATGTATCAATGATTTGAGTATGTAGGCTCAAGGATCAAGGGGAAATCATAGATATACCCAGGATAAGGATGATGGATTTGCTCAAAACAAAAGGGGAGGGTAAATGTACCCACTCCCACAGATTTATTGACTGGCTTAGATAATGGGTGATATAATGATGGATGATTGGGAAAAAGGCAGGGGAGAGCCCCTCCTTTTTTGGGAAAGAGACCCTGTGTACTATTTACAAGGAGATAACACAAACAAAGCAAAAAGTTTTTTTTTTTTTTTTTTGATAGTCAGATGAAAGATTATATAGAAAAAACTTAAAAAAATTCCCTTTTTTCTGAGGTTTCCCAAATTGGTCACCACACCCCTCTCCAGCTGTAGATGGCCATCCATTGGGTTGTATCTAGTTATCTTTTGATTAAATTATAAATGCTGTGTTTCCTGCCTGAAGATTGTCTCCTCAGTTATTTAATTTCATACATTCTTGCATTGGCTAAATCCAGTCATTACATTGGGCTTGGCTTTAGTTCCTCTCCATTGGAAAAATTCCTTCCTCTTGCTGTTTCTTGAGCCATCAAATGATGGGTTTGCACTTTGCAGCTAGCCTTGCTACCTTGCATTGTCCATTGCCCTCAGTCTCTCCCTTTGCACTCACAATCATCTAAGATTGCCCTATATTACATGGGGTGGTTTTGTGACAGTAAATCAACTAAATCAACTCCTCTATCATAGTTTCCAACCTATTATATATTCTTCTTTTAAAATTTCACATATTCCCCCATCCCTTACAATGATGATATTCATTGGGTAGGGAGACCCAGCGCATCATGGGCCCAACAACCTTTAGATCCCGCTTCTTCTTCCAAATTTCCTTTGGTTGAACCTCTTGAAAATCCAATTTCTCCTCAAAGGGAAGCTCCAGTTTATCTGCTTGAAGAAATCAAAGACTTTGAACATGCCTCTTATGAAACCTTGACTCATGTTAGATCAAGGGCTTGCACTAGTGCTCCCAAGACCAAAGCCTCAACCTTGCTTTCAATCAAAATTCCCCATAATCTTGTCCTAGTGGTCCTATTTTCCTTACTCTGGGCATGAAGCAGCCTGGTCACTTTACAGGGGAACATTCCCATGAGCTTAGATCCTACCTACATTCCTGCAAAATCATCTTTGCAAACAATCTTAACAACTTCCCTTCTGATAGACATAAAGTCATGTATGTGTCTTCCATTCTAGGGGGAAGAGCCTTGTAGTGTTTTGAGCCGTATCTTGAACTATTATCCAATACTAGTACCACTTGTATCCTTAAAAATTGGGGAAGTTTCAAGCAACATTGGACTGGCCCACACCTTCTTCAGTCAAATCCCTTCAGGTGTTCCTTTGTTTCAGTAACTTTTACAGGAGGTTTAGTGAGTATTATGCCAAGAAAACCATGAATGTTACTAACCTTCTTTAAAAAGACACTCATTTTTTTTCTACTGAACAAGCTGCTTTGGAGTTGGAAGCTCTGAAGAAAGCATTCACCACTTCTCCCATACTTTCTAACTTTAACAATCTAGCTTGCACTATTGTGGAAACTGACGCAAGCCACTATGCAATTGCAGGAGTAATCTTGCATTTTTCTTCCTCTTCCTCTCTCTTTTATCCTGTAGCCTTTGATTCTTGCAAAATGATTTCTGCAGATCTTAACTACAAGATTCATGACAAAGAACTTCTTGCAATTTTTTACTGCTTGAAGAAATGGTGTTCATACCTTTTGAGTCTTATGGAACCCTTTGAGGTTTTAATTGATCACAATTCTCTTAGATATTTCATGAGCTCAAAAGTCCTTACACGCAGACAGGCATGTTGGGGAAAATACCTCTCCAAGTTCAGCTTTACAATCACATACTGCCCAGTGAAACAAGCAGTAGTCCCTGATGCTTTATCATGTTGGGACAAAGTTTACCTAAGGGGGGGAGTACCTTTGCCAATAACAACCCTGAAAATGTCAGGACACTCTTCTCTAATAAGTCTTCCCAAATCAGTTTGATCATCACTCACCTTTGAAAACTTTTTCTGAAATTTGACAAGTTCCACTCAACAACCCAAATTTCAACAAAATTTTCAAGAGTGCAAAATTATTCAGATAGTGACTATGGTATTGATGAAAACAATTACTTAGTTTATAAAGACCGCATAGTAGTACCTGATAATCCTTGAATTAATTTATATATCTTTGAGTCTTGGAATGATTCTCCGCTTGCTATTCATCATTGGCAGGATAAAACCTACCAATTGATTGCCCAAGACTTCTATTGGCCTGGTATGACCAAGGAAGTAAAAGGCTATGTTAGTGCGTTCTATGATTGCAATTGTAACAAGTCCTCAAAACACCAGAAGTATGGGCTGCTCCAGCCACTTCCAATCCCACCCATTCCTTGGAACTTGTTGTGGATGGATTTAATTTTGAAATTACCTATTTCTAGTGGTTATGATACTATTTTAGTATTAGTAGATTGCTTCTCAAAGATGGCTTTATTTCTTCTCAGTAATGTGATTGCCTCTTTGGAAGACTTAGCTAATTTATTCATAGAATATTTATTTTTATAACATGTTCTCCCGGATGATATAGTGATTTGTTGTGGATCTTTGTTCTTCTCTAGCTTCTGGACCTCACTATTCCAACATTTGAAGATCACTTGCAACTTATCAAAGGCTTACCACCCAGAAACGGATTGGAAAACCAAGCAATTTAACCAGATTCTTGAACAGTATCTTTGAATGTATGTCACCTACCAACAGGAAAACTGGTCTCAATGGCTCCCATTAGCCAATTTTGCCTACAGCAACTTAACCAATTTCTCCACCAAACAGTTTCCCTTCCAGACTCTATATGGCAGAAACCCAACTTTTGCCTATATTGAAGTAGCACCTTCTCAACCTGCTACCAATTATCTCAATCACATTCAATCTCTTCAATTGAAACTTTGAACCAACCTCAAAGCAGTAAGCCAACAATACAAGGAGCAAGCAGACTGGCTTTGCACTATGGCTCCAACCTTTGCAGTAGGAGATCAGGTTTGGCTTGATGCTTGCAACATTTGCAGTACTTTCCCAACCCAATAACTCTCTGAAAGAAAGCTTGGCCCCTTCAAAGTCAAATCAGTAATCTCTTTCAACGCTTTTAAACTTACCTTACCTGCAAAATTGAAAGTTATCCACCCGGTCTTTCATGTGTCTCTCCTAGAGCCAGCTTGTGTCCTATACCTGGGTAAGACTCATCCCCCTCCAAAACATTCAATTTCCAAGATCATCTAAAGTGGGAAGTAAGCCATATTCTGGATTCCAGATTACCCAAAGGAAAACTTTAATACCTTGTTGAATGGAATGGCTTCCAGTCCAAAAAAGATTGCACCTTGTGGGAACCAGTCCATCATATTTGCAACGCCCCCAATTAGGTTCAAGACTTCCATACAAACTACCCTTGAAAACCTTTCCAATCTTAGTTCTATCCCATCCAACCCCATTCCATATTTCCATCCTATTCCATCTCATCAATCCCATCACACTTCTCATTCCATCCCATCCTATCTCATTTTCAGTTTATTTAATTTGTTCTTTTTTCATTGCAACCTTTGACTTTCTATATTTATTTATTCCCTGTATTTCAAAGCAACAAAATTCCTTATCTCTGCAGGATATATATATATATGAAATCCAAATTACATTAAAAATTAAAAAATATCCTTTATTTCCTGTTCTGCCTCTTCCCAATTTTCAGTCAATTCCGCTACTATGAACCTAAATTCATCCAAATCTTCATCATTTATTAAACTTGACATTTGGTGCAACACAAGAACTTGTGGGACCAAATGCTTTTTGAAGATCTCTTTGCACTTCACATCCCAAGATCTCTTTGGCCAGGAATTCTATACACCCTCATCCAAGAGTTCTTTGTAAGCTCTCTTTCTTTGACCTTTCAACAAACCCTCTCCAACATTGCCAGTCAATTGCCTTGCATCAGTTTTGATTGGCTCCAAAACTTTCACTTGGTGTCATTTGCTTAGGTCTTCCATCTCATTTCCTTCCCTTCCACCTCTCTCCATCTTTATTATTTCCTCCTCTCCTGTTTTGTTGTGGTGACCAATTTGGTACACCACAAGAAAAGGGGCAAAATTTGAAAAAAAATGCTTAGTTTGTATCTCATCAAAAAAAAAAATTGTTTTATGACATATAGGATTTTTTTTTCCTTCCTCAAACTTCTCCCTGTCCTAGTGGTCTAGGGCAGGCCCATGGTTGTTCAAGTCCCCAGTCTCTGTGTTCAATTCCCCCCTTTGTCAGCCCTCTGACCATTTTTTGGCCAAGGAGCACGTGTGAGGGTTCTTGCTCAATCCATCCAATTGATCTTCCATCCTCCATCCATCCATTGGTCAAAGACCAATTTGTCTATTCCCACCCTCATCATCCATCCAATCACCCTTCCACACCCCCATCTCAACCATCAACATCCATCCAAACTAAGCCAGCCGTCACCATGGATGGTCTATTGATCACCAATATTGCTGGTTGAAGAAGAATTCATTTGGTTGAATTCTTGAGTGTGTTATGTTGATTTTCTCACTCTCTCTCTCTCTCTCTGATCTATGTTTTCTTATTCCTTTTTTTTCATCCTTCTCATATCTATAATTGCTTTCCACATCTTCTTGTTATTCAATCTATCTTCTCTTCTTCCTATAAAAGATTAAAAAATACTTTTTTCTTTGTAAAGCACACTCGCATAGGACTCACACCTTCATACCCGCGCGCTATGTCTGCACTTGCTATTTTCACTCCCGCTCTTGTGATCATCATGACTCCTACCAATCAATTGACCGCTTGATTCTATCAAGACCATTGCAATTCTGTTCAACCTTTATCCCTCATTGGAACAACCAATCAATACCTAACAACCAATCTGTACCAATATCTCTCAACCCAATCAATCAATCAATATTGATCAATCAATCAAATCAATCAATCCAATTCACTTTACAAGTCCAATCAGCTCTTCAGTCCTATCTTCAACATCTATCACCCTCCAACCCTTCTAACCATCAAGACAAGCAACCAGTCAGATCATGGTAAGAACCTTAGCTGGCAACTCGTCAATCAGTTCAGGAGCTTACTATTCAACTCTCAGTTCCTCATTTCTTAATCAGTTATTCTGAGCTGGCACTGCAAATTCTACCCTGGCTGCTTCTAAAAAAGTCTCTACCTCTTAATTACTTCATATAAGAATTGCTCGCCTCAGCCAGATTGTTCTCTGTTGGTCACTTTTCATCTGTCATTTCATGAATGCCTGTTCATTCTCATTCTTATTCTTGTATATCTCTTCTTGAAATTCAGCTTGGTCTTGGTTTCCCATCCAATTTCTCACCCAGTTAAAATCCTGTGCCAATCAAGACAATGGATCAAACAGGGACCTCATCTACGCCAGGACCAGGGGGGGACTACACCAACTACAAATCCCTAGCAATCAAATCACTCATTGAATCCACTCCTCTGCTAACTGCTGATAATTAAAGCATGTGGAGGAAGAAATTTGAAAAAATTTTCAAGCTGCATGGAATATTTGATATCATGAATGCGGATGACTTGACCTGTCTGGATGAGGACACAAATCACAAATTTTTAGCCCATATCCTTGCCAAACTCAGTGGAAATTCCTACAACGATATTATTGACACCACCAAAGAAGATAATGCTAAGCTAATCTGGATCTCAACTCAAGAGTATTTTGCCTCGTCCCAATCTGCAAATAGGGCTTGTTTCTTCAATGGCTTCTTGAATCTCTTGATGGAAAGTAACATTGAAACATTTGTAACAACGGTAAAGATTTATCTCAAGAAAATGACCAAAGTCAGCATTGAACTTCCTTCAGATATCATTTCCTACCTTTTTTTATTCAAGTTTCCCTCTTTGGTGCAGCACATGAAGTCTAAAATCATGCACTCAAATACAGATATGAAAGTCAATGTTGTTCTCAACCATCTGATACAACATAAAAACAAATCAATCACAGAAGGTGAACAAGCCAAGCCTGTGAATGTTGCTCTATAAAGAGGACCGCAATGTGAAAATGCCAAGCACAACCCAGCAGTGACCTCTCATCCTGCTAGTTTTTTTTTTGTTCAAATTTCCCAAGATCAAACCTGCAAATGTTCAGAATCAAGGATCAAAGAAAGCAAAGCCAAAAGCTAAAGACAGAGCACATTTTTACAGTTTCTTCTGCGGACTCAGTTCAAATGCCTTGACTGACCCAATTGATCAACAATTTTTCATACTAGACTCTGGCTGCTCAATCCACATGATAATCAATCAAGACTCTTTCACTACCTTTGAAAAGAGAAATGGAACGAAAAAAATACAAACTTGAAAAAAAGATGGGGCTATTGCAATCAAAGGAAGTAGCAGAGCAGCTCTGGCCACCAAAGAGGCCAACCTGATCCTATTTAACATTGCTTGGGTACCTGATTCAGAGGTTAATCTGATATTGGTAGGGGCGCTTATGATTCAAGGATCTAATCTTTGTGTTGACAGAAGCAAACATCCCCACACCTTTGAACTTACCACAGAAGGTGCAACAATACTATCCATTTCCATTGTTAACAACTTGTTTGTAATCAACATGGCTGATAAAACAAGGAAATCTTTTTACTCCAGTGTGGAACTATCTACCATTCATTGATCTCTAGGCCATGCCAGTCTATCAAGAATGGAAAATTTCCTCAAGGTCAAGCTCACTGAATTGCAAAGAAACTTGTTTGAATGCCTCAGTTGTGATAAATCCAAAATATCCCGTGTGCTGTTCAACTGTTGACAAGAGAAATATCAAAGCTGCTTTGAAAAGATCCATCTAGACCTCATTGGGCCTATCAATCCTACATCAAAAGGCGGATTCTGATACGTTCTCATTCTCATAGACTTGCAATCTGGGTATGTTGCTGGTTTTCCCCTCAGATCTAAAAACAATACCGTGGATATTCTTATCTTTTTAATCAAAAATCAAAACCAAAAATTGGGTCAATACCCCAGGGACATTTTCTCTGATGGAGGAGGCAAATTTTTGAACTGGAAGCTCCAAGACTACTACAAGAACCACCACATCAACCAAATCATAGTGAGCCATAGAATTCTCAACACAACAGACATGCAGAAAGGGAAAATAGGACTGTAATGGAAGCTGTTTGAGCAACCCTGTCAGACTCAAGCATTCCTAAATCATTCTGGAACCAGGTTCTTAAAGGCTGCTGCCTGATGTTAAACCAGATTCCAAAACAGAAAGGAGAAGATTCTCCCTTTAAGAAAATGCACCAAAACCAACTGCCAGATGAT
The DNA here is from genome assembly GCA_025617555.3 of Puccinia polysora. NCBI lineage: Eukaryota > Fungi > Basidiomycota > Pucciniomycetes > Pucciniales > Pucciniaceae > Puccinia > Puccinia polysora. Next base: position 13,987,566 of record CM062642.1, on the reverse strand, counting down.
TATGTCAAACCCATTGGCACAAGCCTGACCTCTTGGATGAACAATACCAACATCAACTCTAAACTTAGCAAAAAAGGGGCTCCTGGAGTGCTTCTGGGGTTCAATCCTTTGTTAATTTCTTATAAGATTCTTACATCAACCAGCAAGATAATCAACACTAAGCATGTCAAGTTCAACAATCAAGAATCAATGCCAATCCTCTCTTTAGATGACTCAATCAGTAGCCAACAGATCATCCTTTCAAATGTTGATCAAGCCCCTGGCTTGTCTACACTTGATTCTCTATCTGAAGTCAATCTCTCTACAAATCCATCTATATCTTCAGTCAAGGCTGAACCAGACAACAATGCCTCTGGAGTATTCTCAGAATTGGACTTGGCCATCAAAGAAAATCTTAGGTCAAATCTAAGAAATTGTGAAAACCTGTCCAAACCAGATTGCAATGGGTTCATCTCCAAAATGATTACTTCATCACTTGGTGATGCTATGACCACCCCAGGTTGGAAAGAGTTGGCACTAAGGGAGTTCAAAACAATTGAGGACCAGGATGTCTGGGAAGAAGTCAATGAGAAAGTTGTCACAAATACTCTCAACACCATTCCTGTCTTCAAGATCAAGTACAATGCTCATGGTGAAGCGCCAATTCTCAAGACTAGACTATGCATGCAGGGGTTTAATCAGCGGTATGTGCTGGACTATCTGGAGAGCTATGCACCTAAAGGGAAGGTAGAATCTTAAAGAGAAGTTCTGACATGCGTAGCTGATAGAAACCTGGACATGCTACAACTGGATGTGAAGGGGGCTTTTCTACACTCCAAGCTTGACAAACAGGTCTTTATCAAAACCCCTCTTGGCTGTGGTCAATCTTCCAAGTACTTGCAACTCAAGAGGTCACTGTACGGGTTGAAACAAGCACCAAGGAACTGGCACCAAATTCTGAGCAAGTGGATCAAAGCCCATGTTTTTCAAGAGTCTGCATGCAATCCATGTCTGTAGATTGGTGACAACAGAACAAGTGTCATATTTTTTCATGTTGATGATCTTCTAGTCGCAGGAAATGTTGATCAATTCAAAGAGAAATTTCTCTGTAAGTTCAAACACTCTTCCATGCACAAGCCAAACACCCTCCTTGGGATGAAGATAGAAATAAAAGACAGACTCATTCATCTGTCACTCCCACTTCACATTTAAAAATGGATTGATGAACTCAACCTTCAACAAAGTTGGCCGGTATCAACTCCTCTCACCCCTGGTCTCCATCTTGGTAAGGCCAGAATAGAGGATCAAGACCAGTTCCTTGCTATAAACTTCAACTATCACTCCCCCATTGGCTGGCTGAATTTCATAGCTGGACTTGCTGGGACCAATATCAGCTTTACTGTTTCAAGCCTGGCAAGACACTGTGAATAACCTGGTATCAGTCATTGGAAAGAAGTGATCCTTGTCTGGAGGTATTTGAGAGACACTAAGGATATGACCTTAAAGCTTGGAAAGCAACATATATCTGATTGACTAGTATGCTTCAGCAATGCCACATGGGTAGACGATCTGGACTCAAGGGTCTCTCAGAGTTTCTTTATCTGTTTCTTCAAGGGCATGCCGCTGTATTGGACTAGCAGGCCTCAACAATCCATATTGCACTCCTCAACTGAATCTGAATGTGTTGCACTGTCTAGCTTTCATCTTGAAGCTTGTTTTCTACAACAACTCATCAAGTATATTTATAAAAGCTTGTTCAAATTCCTGCTTCACCTGATTGACAATAAGGGACTCAACAATAAGATTAAGAAATTTGGTTCTAACTCCAAATCAAAACACATTGAAATTAAAACAAAGAGCCTTTGGGAAGGCTTTCAACATATCCTGATTGAAGTCAAGTTAATCATGTCTAAATCAATGACAGCAGACACACTCACAAAGGCCACCAACAAAACGTCAGTCACAAGGCTTGTAAATGCCTTCAACTCTCTTCTTCACTGATCTCCAAGTTGTGGGGGCGTGTTGATGTTCTGACTCTCTCTCTCTCTCTCTCCAATCTATGTTTTCTTATTCCTTTTTTTTCATCCTTCTCATATCTATAATCTCTTTCCACATCTTCTTGTTATTCAATCTATTTTCTCTTCTTCCTATAAAAGATTAAAACATACTGTTTTCTTTGTAAAGCCCACTTGCGTATGACTCACACCTTCATACCCATGTGCTATGTCCACGCTTGCTATTATCACTCCGGCTCTGGCAATCATCATGACTCCTACCAATCAATTGACCGCTTGAGTCTATCAAGAACTTGGTGATTCTGTTCAACCTTTATCTCTCACTGGAACGACCAATCAATACCTACCAACCAATCCTTACCAATATCTCTCAACCCAATCAATCAATCAATCCAATTCACTGAACAAGTCCAATCAGCTCTTCATTCCTATCTTCAACATCTATCAACCTCCAACCCTTCTAACCATCAAGACAAGCAACCAGTCAGATCATGGTAAGAACCTTACCTGGAAACTCATTGATCAGTGCAGGAGCTTACTATTCAACTCTCAGTTCCTCATTTCTTAATCATTTATTCTGAACTAGCACTGCAACTTCTACCCTGGCTGCTTCTCAACAAGTCTCTCCCTCTTAATTACTTCATATAAGACTTGCTTGCCTCAGCCAGCTTGTTCTCTGTTGGTCACTTTTCATCTGTCATTTCATGCATGCCTGTTCATTCTCATTCTTATTCTTGTTTATCTCTTCTTGAAATTCAGTTTGGTTGTGGTTTCCAATCCAATTTCTCACATGTTAAACCACTCCTTTGATCCCTTTCTCTGACCGATTTTTTCTTGAACATTCATTTGATTGTCTTTCTTGAACAGTCAATTTTGACTAAGAGGCTTATTAAGTTTGAACCTGAAGTGTTAAGCCTCCCTGTATTCCCATGATAGTTTCATTCTGCCACACTAATCTTGATTTCCTTGAGAAGTGTTGGGTTATTCTTGTTCAACTGTGTCATTGTTCTGCTTTGGAACTTCATATACAAGTTGTGTTGTTAGTACAGCCTCCCACATTTATCTGGTACCCTCCTCCTACTTTCAAGCAATTGATTTTCTAAGTTGGGCAGGTTCATTGAGAACTGGGAGGTGGATTGAGATTGAGTTTATCTTTCCAGAGCATCTTGTTACAACCAGAGCTATTAACTTGTGGGTTCTGTTACTTTCAACTGCACTGTTCTATTGAACTCTGAACCAGAATATAACATATTTTGTTCAAGTCTTTCCCTCACCCTCTTGTCTCAGAGTGTGTTGTCTTCCTTTCTGTGGTTTACTACTGAGTAATCACTTCTCCATGACTCTCAATCTACAAGTTTCTGGACCTTGATTCTGGTTAGATCTAAATTTTTTTGTAACACTCAGGAGGGCAGCCTAAAAAGCACCTTTACCCTCAGCAGAACTTCCAACAACCAGCACCGTTTGGAGTCTTCCACTGTTCCCTTCTTCCGTTTCATTCCCTCCATTTACTTCATTACCTTCCTCCTGTCCCATCACCTTCCCTCCTTCCATTTCATTCCACTCTTCCCTTACCTCCTCAATGACTGCCACTAATTTCTCCTCACCTTGCACCTTGCTCCCAGCCTAAGAATCCATTTGGTTTGCTTGGAACTTGGCCAATGGTTCAAAATATGGTGGTTGTGGTGGAGGAATTTTAGTTGTTTACCTCTTGAATCTTGGCAATACTATGAAGAGAAATGATTAAATTTTATTAGTTTTCATTTTTCATTCATTCAGTCTCTAGCCTTACTCACAAGGATTATGCACTCCTAAGAATTCAATCTTCAGCACTGGTGGGATGTGGTAATTCACTCTTGGGGCTGATCTTTGACTTTGAACTTCACTTGAGGAGGTCACTGGAGTATCAACCACCAGCTTTCTATTTAAATTAAATGTGCATGCTACATTTTGCCAACAACACTGCTTGCACTTGCCTTGGAGACCTTGAGCAGCCATACTAGGGACACACCTGTCATTTTGAAAAATTCAGTTTTTTTTAATGGCAAGATGAGGATGAAAAAATCTTTAATTCAAATTTTATTTTAGTAAGCAATGAAGTATAGTAATAATTAAGGTTTATAAATTAGGTAAAACAACTTTTGGGATTGATTGGAAAATCATCTGAAGGCTTGCAGGAGCTTTTCACTTTATACCTGGGCAACAATCACGCTTCAAGTTTAGGGGTTATTGTCTTGCCCACTTTGATGTATCCTTTTCCTCAGTACCACCTACCTCAGTCCTTAAGCATGACACAAATAAAGCACAACATCAATGGTGCAGTCTGCTTACCACCTCTGGCTTTCATAACAACCTTCCAATCTTGGAAACTGATTCATTATATACTTTCAAATCTCACAGTGAACTCTATAACGGTTGACCATCCATTCAAGCTTTGCTCTTCTACCCTGGGTATCATCAAACCTCAGACTTTCATTCTTGTTCACGCACTCACACTAGCTTTCAACCATGCCTAGAAATCCAAATTAACTTTAAAGTTTTAAAATGGACTAGTCCCTTACCCTGAATAAGCTACATCTTCACATTTCATTCCTTCCTGTCTCATCCATCATGTCCTTTTACACTCAAAATCTATTGTCTCCCACCTAGGCTACAACCTTGGAAACAACTGTAATGTTATCTCAATTTCCCATCCCTTTCCTGTCATTCATTGCATTACTCCTCTTTAACTGTAGATGTCCATCCATTGGGTTGTATCTATTTATCTTTGGATTACCTTATAAAGGCTGTGTTTCCTGCCTGAAGATTTTCTCCTCAGTTAGTTGATTTCATATGTTCTTGCATTTTCTAAATCCAGTCATCACATTGGGCTTGGCTTAAGTTCCTCCCCATTGGAAAACTTCCTTCCTCTTGCTTTTGGTTGAGCCATCAAATCATAAGTTTTCACTTTGCAGTTAGCCTTTCTACCTTGCATTGTTCCTTGCACTCAGTCTCTTTATTTGCACTCACAATCATCTAAGATTGCCCTATCGTAAGTGGGGTGGTTGTGTTACAGGAGCAAAAAGGAAGTTCCAGAGAAGTGTGGTTGACTGGTCTGCCTATTTGTCAAACTTTGCCGCCAGGAGAGCCATCACAATTGAAATTTCTGGGATCTTGGGCGGTCTTTATGGAGGAGGGGCCTCCAGGAAGCCATTTGGGGGACCTGGTCCAGGCAGAGACAATGAGGAGATTACTTCTGGGGAAAGTGGGTCTTGGGCCACAACTGGTGGTGTTGAGGCCCATTCCTCTGAGTCTGAAAAATACCTCAAGTTGGGAGCCAAGCCCAGAGAGGGACCAGGCTGGGGGGTTGAAGGAGGGGGAGGAGGTGGAGCCAGTGGGGGAGCCGCACATTGTCCAAATAACTTGTCAACCTGTGGGTCCCTTGCACCCTGGTTGACTTGGACACAGTTGCCCCAGTACTGAAGGGTAACCTGGTCAGCCAAAAAGGTGACAAAATCCTCCTGGAAAGGGGGTCCAGCATGGCAGAGGGGGGAGGCCAATTCAAGACTCTTGTGTGAAGTGGATGGCGATGGGGCACAAAGGCAAGCACAAGGGGACCTAGGCAGAGTTCACAAGTCCTCTGAAATGGTGTTGTCTTTCAACACCACAAATGCATCCTGAAGGGCCCTCTTGCGCGGTCAAGCACCAGAGTTCCAGGGAGCTTGGGACATCCCCTCCCTGAGGAAGCAGCAACAATGGCTGCCGCAGTAGGCAGTGAATGGGCAATGGCTGGGGATCAAAGAGCAGTTGAGCCCATTATAAGCACAGAAGCTACATGGTGTCATCTTGGGGGTAGAGGAAGGAGGCAGGGTGTTTGGGAAGAGATGCAAGGGTGGTGGTGGTGTGGGAAGTCACAGGGTATGGTCAAGGTAATGGTGGGAAGACCTCTGGGGAAAGAACTCAACTTGGGGGGGGGGAGGATGTGGTTGCATTTTATATAGACACAGATTGGTAACTGGTTGTGGCCTGTGCACTCAGAAATGAGCACAAGCAGGCTCAGCCTTTGGGCACCACAAAATGACTCAGATTCTGCGTGGGAAGTTGGCTCAGCATTGGGTGTTGGGGACCAAAACATGGCTATGGAAGGTGTGTTGGGTGGTAACCGTAAGACCAGAGATCTTCATGAGAAGGACAAACCACACAAAAGCAAGGGCAGCCAGAAACTGGGGTTTGGGTGGCTAAAGGCAGGCCTGGTGGGTACCATGAGAAGGACAAACCGGACAGATGTAGTGGTGCAAGCATTGGGGAGGGAGGGTAGGGTTGGTTTAGGGTTTCTGTCTTTTAGGTTTATTTCTGTTAGTTTTTGGATTTAATTTGTGCTTGTACTTAGGTTAGGGTGTGGGGAAAGGGTACAAGACCTTCCCCCCACCACTGTGCTAAGGGGGGAGGGCATGGCATACCACCACCAAAGGAATGAAGGAAGGAACTCATCTATTCTTACTCTCTCTCTCTCTTTAAAAGGTGCATCCCACTCCTTTCAAACGCCAGGACCAATAACTTCCATACTTCAGGAAAACTTTGGGGAGTTCCTCTCTTAAGTTTACACACCGCTTTGTTTCACCTTTGGAACTTCATTCAAAGATTGATTGAAGTAGTACCACTATAGACTCATATCCATGATTTCAAACTGAGAAGGACCTCCTTTCCTACCAACCAGTTCATCAATCAATGAAAGATTTGGTATTTCCAAATCAGTTTAAAGGATTTTTCTGAAGTCTAGGAAGTTTTGGTGGCCTTGGTTGAAATCTTTCACCTCCCTTCTGGCTTCCCCCATTATTGCAGTCTTGGTTTTTAGACATCAATCAAATATGGGTATAGATGTATATTATTCAAAATATTTAAGATCACCACACACACACACACACACACACACACACACACACACACACACACACACACACACACACACACACACACACACACACACACACACACACACACACACACACACACACACACACACACACACACACACACACA
>CM062642.1:13940556-13978056 GCA_025617555.3 Puccinia polysora | reverse complement strand
CTCAAAGGATCGAAGACCAAGGGGAATATTGATCGTCGATCGGGTTTGGGCGTCCTGGTGATGCTGATGATCTACGATACGACACAACCATGATTGCACATTCTCTTCATTCGATCAATCAAAACACACGCACACACACAAACAAGGGATGGAGTGATGGAGAAAAAGCACAAGATCGATCCAAGATATGTATCTATGTTGAGATGCATGTATTTATATCATTTTTTTTTTTGGCGGGTAGGCCAGAAAGGAGGGGGGGGATACCAACAAAAAGAGAGAAAAACATAAGAAGGCATGTGAGACATCACATCCCCCGCAAGCCCTACGGCACAAGACAACAAGCCAAGATGACTGACAATCTAGAGACGGAGAAGTCCGAGAAGGCTCTTTTATTATTATTTTTTTTTTTTAAAAAAAAAAGAAGGAAACCAAGGATAGATAAATGCTTATTAGAGAGAAAATCCTAGTAGGGGAGAACCACAACCAGTCCCCGATACCAGGGGGATGGTTCCCAGTCCACAATGACCGATGGTATCAGTCCGTTGGCCGTTTCTCTAGAGCTCCGCTCTGTTGCCGATCGAGCTCAATCGAGGCGAGGATCAGCACCACGGGGGTTCTCTGCCTCTCAGGCCAGGTAGAGCTTGTAGTCGAGCAGCTCGTCATGACCACCAAACTCGTGAGTATCGAACAAGAACCCATCGTCCTCATCGATCGTCAACCCGAATCGATCGACATCCATCGAGGAGGAGGAGGAGGAGGGGGAGATCGACGTCGTCGAGGGTTCAAGCCCGAAACCAGAGCCACTAGGGTATGGCGAGTTGAACGGATCATCGGGTCGATCAGTTTTGAAGATGGAGAACAGATCATCCTTCGAAGATGATGATGATGATGATGATCCGATGGGATGGTTGAAGAGAGAGGAGGTCGTCGTCCCACCGAGACTAAAGAAACTCTCCCATTCATCTTCGATGAGTCCTTCCGGTCGTGATCTGTTGTAATCCTCTTCCTCCTCCTCCTCCTCATCATCTTCCTCCTCCTCCCCGACGTTGACCCTATCGAGTCGATGATCCTCGGCTCGATCCTCCTCCCGGATAACGTCCAACACCATACTCCTGCGTTGATCTTCACCGAACGGTTCGACGACGTTCCTCTTGTTCTTCTTCCTCTTCTCGAATCGATTCTCATCCTCCAATCTATCATCCTGCCGATCACCACGAAACTCAGCCAGGCCACCCAACACGAGATCGTACCATCGATCGCGATCGACACCCGTCTTACGAAGCGGGAGATGATCATCAGCCATATCGATACTAGGATCGTGGAGGATGACATCCAGCTCGGGACGGGGATCGATCGGTCTCGCCGACACGGTTCGATCACCTCTGTCAGATTGTCGATCTTGTCCGGGTTGATTGGAACCGAGATCGGGACCGAATCGATCGACCGCCAACCGATCCGCTGCAGGGATTCTGGGTTGATCACCTCGCGTGCTACGAGGCGGGGGTCGGCGATCGATTGGATGGGTCTGATGATCATCGGATCCGATTCGGACGGATAGGTTCGACCAGAGGGAGACTGTGGGGGACGTTCAGGTGAAGGAGTCACTGGTTGGGTAGTGATGGGTAGAGCGAGGTTGAAGGGATGGAGGTGGGAAGGCTTCGATGGAAGGAGTCGTTCGTCGGGATCGGTTGGGTTGATGGCCATCGAACGAGCTTGGGATGGGTTGGGATGGGAAGAGGATGATGAGGAGTGAGATGATGGAGGCTCGAGTGGGGTTGGATTCCAATCTAGGGTGAGTTGGTGGAGATGAGCTAGGGTAGCCGTAGGGGATGATGGTGAGGCAGAGATGATACCAGAGTCGATGGAGGCTTGACGATGATCTGATGATGATGATGATGATGATGATGATGATGATGATGATGGTGGTGGTGGTGGTGGTGGTAGTGGTAGGTTGATGAGTAAGTCATCGATCTGTTGGTCGTTGAGCATCGATCGAATGGATTGGTGATCGATGCCGACGAGTGGATCGGTGTTGAGTTGATGATCGAGGGCTAGGGGTAGGGTTGGATGATGGATGAGGTAGTTGTTGAGTAATCGTAACTTGAACTGATGAGCTCTCTTGATCTCCGATTCGAGTTGATGGCGTAGTTGGAGGTTTTCCTCCTCGAGGGCCAGGATCCGAATCTTGGAGAGATACTCAGCTTGGGTAGGGGAGATGGAGGGATGGAGGGAGGAGGATGGATGGGATGAGATCCTGAGAGAGGGATCGAGTGAGGAAGGGGGGATAGTACCAGCCGGAGTGTTGGTGATAGTAGTAGTAGTAGTAGCAGTGGTGGTGATCGATGGATGATGATGAGATGAAGATGATGAATCGAGTCGAGTGATGAGAGGATCGATTGAGGATGAGGAGGATGAGGATGAGGAGGATGATGGTGGGGATGATGATGATGATGATGATGGTGGGGATGATGATAATCTCTTGATCTGATCCTCTAACTCCTTCACTCGATTCTCTAATTCGATGACGTGAACCTTCTTACGATCCCTGGATGCTTGAGCAGCGGCTAGAGGGGGAGCGAGAAGTCAGTCAGTCAGTAGCTCAGCTCATCGGGGGCGGATGGATGGATGGACTGACATCGGTTTCTGATCATCCTGGCTAGTTTACGTTCCTCCTTGGTCATCCCAGGATGAGGGTTGAAGGGATCGAAGGGTAACTGATGTGGAGGATGAGGATCAGAGGAGGATAGCATGATGAGTGAGGCTAGAGTATCAGGATCACTTCGATCAACTTGGGACGGGCTGGGAGGGGATATGGATGGGATCTGATTATAGGCAGCAGTGGGCAGTGGGCAGTGGGCGTCAGCTCAGGTGAAGACGATAACTGATCATAATCTTAGTGTACTAGTCTAGTCTAGCTAGGGATATACCAGATTGAGAGAGATTTAAATTTAAAGATGAGAGTCGATCGATCGAGTGAGGGAGTGTAGAGGATGAGTATATAGTAGTAGTACACTGGTGGGGGTGCAGTGGTGGGAGAAACTTGAAGTCGCTGCTCGAAGTGGAGGCTTAAATCACAATTAGTAATCCATCGTCAGGAGTAACAGGGACTAGGAGGAGGAGGAGGAGGAGGAGGAGGAGGAGGACTCAGACCCGGCCGACTACCACGACTCGGGATATCACCGACGGACTGACTGACTGACTCTGACTCTGACTCTGATCAACCGAGTTCAGACTCGAACCCAACTGTGCCCTTCAACATCACTCAGAGGTTTCATCCTATATAAACATCTACTACGTTCCGCCCAACCACAGTGTTACAAGTGTGTGGGGGTGTGGGTCGGAAGAACGGAACGAAGGAGGAGGAAGTAGTGATCTGATTGACGGTCTGGAAGTTGAACAGTAGAGTGATCGGTTGAACTCAGCACTTGACTACTGCCTCGATGTGGTGGTCATGACTCACCATCCTGAGGCTCCTAACGATCGCTTACATCATCCATTCATTCATTCAACCTCAACTTCCACTTCCCACTACTGCGCAAACGACCGTCACATACTCATATCGATAATAGATAGATATGACATCATTTACATCCATTCGATCGCCAATCTATAAATATCAGATTAAGATCTAATCCTCTCCCTCCCAATATCAGATTCATAACCACATGCCATCATCCCAACTCTGAGACGACGACGACGACGACGACGACGACGACGACCAAGCAATCATTCACCATACCATCATACGTTTCAATCAATAGCTTCCTCCATACACTCAAACACTTTCATCCAGTCTAGTATAGAAATCAACCATCTTCAAGCCCTCAAACGACGACTAGGGACAACTGTCATCAATCATGTAAAATACATGGATCCGATGCCTCCTTCCTTACGAGTATCGACCAGCTGTTAACCTTACGCCCGTCCGGCCTGATCATACATACATACTTACATATGTATCATCACCAACCTCATGACAGACGGACCCCCTCTTGTGATAACGAATATAAGACAACTCAACCACCCCCTCCATCCTGAAACCTACGTACGATCTAACGATCCTGCAGCCATCGAGATTTCGAACTTTCTCTCCCACTCCAACTGATCACACCATGACACCCCCGGCACCTTCATCAACCCAACCCGAACTCACCGGGCCCCCGGGCGCAGCAAACTCATCCCTCAAGACCAAGACAACCCCCCACCCCCGTTACTGCACAAAGACTGTCGGCTAGGATGACAGACAAAGAGAGTCGGTGGCATTGCGTTATGGTTTTTAGAGTATGGATCTACAGTATATGGAGAAGGATGTTGGATGAGGTGAGAATAAACAAGCAGAATCATAAGGATACCTAGGATGATAGTCAAACAGTCGGTAAGGAGTCAGGCTGTTGTCTGTCATCCAGGTTTTAGGGATTTTATGTGTCTGTTTAGGTTGGGTGCATCGGTGCATGAGCAACTTTAGGGACACCTAATGCGTTTTTTGGTAATAGGGTAGGCCTCGTGCAGGGAGATGCATTTTTTTTTGCATATCCTGTACTGCTGTGCTCTACTACACCCACCCCAACAGAAAAATCCCAGGCGCATGTCTTTTTTTTTTTTTTTTTTTTTTAAAAAAAAAAAGGGCTATTGATTTCACATGTTGCACTATAATCTGTCTGTGGGTATAGACAATCTAAATAAAAGAGCAATTATCAGAGATAACTATGAAGTATGGTTTAATTAGAAACTAAAGTTGGTAGAAGAAAGATATGAGATTTGAGGATAAGTGTGAGTTTGGAAAAGAAAAAGAGGAGAAGAGAATAAAGAAGAGAAAAAAGAAAATCTAAATGGGTAAAGGTACTAAGAGCATCCACAATTGTTGTTGATAACTTTTTGTTAGCTAAGCCCTCATTAGCTAAAAAAGATAGTAATCATGGGCTTTAACAAGTGTGAGACACAATTGCACTTGTTAAACCCACGCACCAGCTAGCTAATGAGGTTTGGCCTGCAATCAACCACCTCTTCATAGCCACTTGGTATCTTTGGACAAGACAAAGGGATATGGGGGGGGGGGGGTGATGGGCAATATGGAAGGATGAGAGGAGATAAGGGAGACTTACCTCAATGGAAAAATAACATGATTGATGCCATTGATGGTCATTTGTGTTGATGGTGGGTGTTGTGGAGTTATGGGAGGTATGTTAGAATCCTGCTGGGGGTTGGTACTAGCAAGCTCCATAAGATTTCATAACTTTGTCAAATTTTTGATTGAGCTTATGGAACTTGCTTGTAAGCAAGGGTCTGTTTTTTCCATGGCTGGGGACCCCAATCGGTATATTTACCTATCCAATGGGCTTAGCAAGAACGATCGTAGATGCTCTAAATAAACTAAAATCCATCTTCTATCAGAGTAAATTGACTATAGAGTAGATTGAATGAAAAGCAATGTGAAATTCATAAAGGTTTCAACAAGGTAACCCCCCCCACCCCACCCCAAATCCCATAGAACAAAAGTAAGTATGATTTCAGAGTCAGAAAAAGGGGATGAAGCAATTGAGGGTTTACTTCATCCCAAAAGGCCTTTGGATGACTAATAGAACATCTTTTTATAAACCCAAATAGATGAATATAAAGTAAGGAGAAGGAGATAATGGAAGAATCAACAGAGATCAGTGTGAAAAAAAAAGAATTGAAGAAGTTATGAATTAAGGAATATTTGAATAATGAGAGTAAAAGGTAAAAAAAAAAAAAAAAAAAAAAAAGAGAGAGAGAGAGATAAGGGAGAGGAAAGAAAACTAGTGCAAGGAAATCTGATGATCAAGGTAAGTGTTGATCTTGTTTGGTGGATCCATTATGGAAGTGAGTATTTCTAAAATCTATTAGAATTCAATAAAAATTCAGCTAAAGAGGTGAAGCAATCATGATTCTCTAATATAGAGTGCAAACTGAAAGGATTTGACTTGAATCATAATTTGGTAAGATTTTTTGATTTTTTTTTGGAATAAGATTCAAAGACAATGATAATGTCAACATATGATAAGGAAGTGGTTAACTGATTCAATTTGATTGCAATAAGGACATTGGCTTGTTGGGGATTGTTTGATGTGATGTAAGTATTGATTTAATGGGTCATGATCAGATCAAAGTTGATGGATAAGTGAATCAGGCCCTTTTTTGATGGAATCTAGAGAAGTGAAGACCGCTTTGTGATTAGATTTGTAATTATATCTATTTGATTCTTGAGAAGATAACCTGTCTTGCTTAACAAAAATTTCTTCTGCTATTTGTCAGAGTTTAGATAGACTGAGATTAATGGGAGTGGGATTGGTGAAATTGGTGATATTCAATTTTCATTTAGCTAAAGAATTGGCTTTATTGTTGAAGAAGATTCTGGAATGGCTGGGGCAGCATGCTAAGATAACTGAGTAGTTGTTATTAAGGGATATTAATTTTTGATAGATGATCATGTAGAGATATTGAGAACTGGATGATTTAGAAGGATTAGATCATTTAATAAGTGCTTGTTGATTATTGGAATAAAAAATGATCTTTATTAATGGGGATATTATGTGATAGTAGTAAGTTAATTCCTTGTGTAGCTAGTGTTATGCTGGATATAATGCCAGGGAGATCTGCTTCAAGAATGGTAAGGTATTTTTGAGATTTTTTTTTTTAAAAAAAAAGAGATGCGTGTAGAAGAAGAGTTAGAAAGGATAGATGGTGATTCAACCCCTTTGTTTTTAACAAGAGAGCCATTGGGAAATAAGATGATGGAGTTCTGAGAGATTTCAAATTCAATTTTTTTGTCAGGACTACTTTGTCTGCTGATTACTTTGGTAAATCAAAATTAATAAATTTGATTGAGGGATTAAACCATGGGCCAAGGGGAATAGGAATAATAGTTTTGGGGCAAATGGAAGATGGATAGAGTGATAAAAATTGAGATGAATTGGTTAAAGATTGGATTGTACTGGGATGATGTCTAACTGATTGAGGTGACTCTAGAAGAGAAATTTCTTTGATTGGGTTGGTTGAGGAGACAGTAAGGGATGGGTGGAAATAATTAAGATTAATTTTTAAATGTTGTTTAAAAAAAATGAAATAAGGACACTTTCCAATTTAACAAAAAGGGCTGCGGTTTTTCAAAACATTCCTGTAGCTAGACGATTGCATCAATAAATTTTCTAAATGTGGCTAGATTTTTTTTGGTAAACCAAAAACCACTACCAAAAAGGAGGCAGGATTGTAGGACAGAAATGATTAACTGACAATATTCTTTAGTATTAATACCATTAGTAGTCTTAATAACTTGTGAGAGTTGATTAAAAGGAAGCCTAAATTTATTCACAATAGGGTTTATATGGTTTTTATAGGTTAGCTTGGATTCTAAATGGATTCCAAGACTTTTAACTTCCAAAGCAAACTCAATAAGAGATTGATTGAAATCAAAATAGTCAGGATTGATGTTATGGTGAGTAAAAGATGTAATGTTAGTTTTTTTTTTTCTTATCAAAAAATTACTTCATGTCTTCCTCCCCATAATAAGGAGAAAGAGGCTATCTGATTCACATTAGAAATTCAGGCTTTGAGAGTTGAGGCAGATGTGAGATACACTACATCATCAACAAATACTATGGAGATTTTGTTACCAGAGAGTTCAAAGTTTTTTTGGATAAGAGTAAGTCCAAATTTTAGAGGATATAAATCATAACCAAAAGCAGGGAAACTTGTGGAAGGCTGTGATTGATTTCAAAACTGTCAGAAGGATAGTTGTCTAATCTCATGAGAGTAGAGAAAGAGCTCAAAAAAATAAGTTGATAATATTAATTAAGTAAGTAGGGAAATTTTTAGAATGAAGGATTTGAATAAGACAATCCCTTTAGACCAACAGGTATGTTGATTTAAAATCTAAACATAGTCCCAAAACAATTTTTTTTTTCCACACCATTTATTTTTAATCCAAGAGTCAAAAATAAAATGAGCCTCAAAGATATTAAAACCTTTGACTTCACCCATATGGCCTGAAGCTATGGAAATGTGTACATTGATCCAATAAGCAAGGCAATCATTGATAATCTTTTCCAAAATTTTAAATTTTAATGAGAGTATTAAGGACGTCAATAGGCCTGTAAGAATTTGGGTTAGATTAATCATCCTTTCCAGACTTCTTAATGATTGTAGTCATGGATCTTTACCAATGGAGAGGAAGATTGCCTAAAGACAGGATTTTGTTGAAGAAGGGGAGAAGAAGAAGTTTGAGTTCATATTATAGTAATATTTTAATGATTTTGTTCTGAACATTATCAGGGCCAGGGGCCTTGTTATTAGGGATAAATCAATTGAATTCTTTGATCTCAAAGGAAGAAACTGGACAGAAGGAAAAGTCATTAGATAGAGGAGAGCTGGAAATTTCAGAGAGGTCAATATCTGATTCAATAACCAAGGTTCCTTTGAAGAGGAAACTTGCTTGATCTTCTTTTTTGGTAGTCAAGCAATTATTGCTATTTTGAAGGGATTCAATAAAATTGGAGGATTTAATTTTAGTTTAAAAATAGGATTTTTGAACATTTTTAGGGCCTTTGAGGGCAAGAAAACTTTTAAAGTGGTTAAACTTTAGCAATTAAACTTGGATTTTGAATTAAGTCTGCCAGGAATGATAAAAATTAATAGCAGGAAAAGATTTGGTTAAGATTAAAAATTTTCAAGCTTTGTTTCTATTGTTGATGATGGGGGTCAGGATGATTGGATCCCACAAAGGTTTGACCTTAAACAGGCTGTGGGTGACAGATTTTCCTTGTTTGTTGAGCCTGATTTGAATGATAGTTGATAAGCTATTGGCAAAATAATCTATATGATGGATAGAAGAAAGATTATTATGAAGGAGTAGGTCCATGAAATCAGAGCTAATCTCTTCTTTGAGTTTATTTTGATCAATATTTTGAAGGGAAAGAGAGATTCAGGTAGGGGGAAACATCAGCTGTGAAATGAATCCAAAAGAAGAGGAAATGGCTTGGTGATCCTAGCCATGATTATTAAGGAGAATTTGGATGTTAATTAAGTAGTTTCTGAAATCATGATTGGTCAAGGTGAGATTGATGAATTTAGGATTTCTGGAAGGACTGAAGTAAGTAGGAACATGATTAGGGGAAAAGATAAAGAAAACTTTAGATTCACACATGCAAATGAGGGATGACACTTGGGGATGGAAGTGATTATAATTTGGAGGGGTTCCAGTGGTGTTGGTGGTGTAGGTTTGAGTCCATAGAGATGATAATAGGATGTGAAATTCTAGAATAGGAGGAAATCCATGCATCCACCAGGATAGGGAGAACCAAAAATTTTTTTTGGAGGATTGTAGAAAGAAAAAAAAAAGTGACTTTTCTAAATAGGTTAAATGGAAAATTGACTGTGAAAAAAAGTGAGGAGATTATTAAAATAGTTGTATGAATGAATAAATTTTCAAACATATGTAGAAGCTCTGGGTTTGTCAGCCATGAGACATGTATTGGTGTCCTATAGGCTGCCCAACTCACAAGTCTTGGTATTATAGTGGTTAAGGAATGTCTTAGTACCCTTCGGAGTACCTAGTTAGTGTGTTCAAGCCTTTATTAGTCCATTACATATTCATATTTTTGACAAATAAAGTTTCATATAATCATATTTTTATAGTATGTCTTAATATTAGAAATCATCCCATAAAACCTTGAAGGTTTATATTATAATTTATGGGAGATCTTATAACTTTAATCTAGATTACAATCCTCTGGAAGCGTCCAATTGGATGTACAATTAATGTCCTTAAAGATTTCCCTCTTTGGAAACTATATTCTGTAATAATCCTTATTTACCATAACCCAGATTTTTAGGTGAATTGTAAATTATTTTCTAAGAACTCTCATTCCAGCTTGTAGATAACTTTCAAGAAGTTAATCATGCTGGAAAAGCTTACACTCAGAAGCTAGGAAACTCCCCTGGTGCAGATAAACTCTGTGGGAATACTTACCCTGAGTATACATATCTATGTGGATTAAGAATATCTAATAATATGGTTGTAATTCTTTGAACACCTGCTCTGATAGATCTACAGAGAGTTAGAGGGTAAGTAAATCGATTCTGAAGCCTTGAGAGCGTCCTCTTGAAGGAGAATAAGTGACTGGGGTTATTCCCCCCCATCAATTTAAACTTCTGAGTAAATAAATTACAACCTTACCTCAAAAATAGACCCCAATGAGTATGTAAATGTTATTATACATTGGGGATGATTGCTTGGGGCTCTGAGCCACTGGAGACAAAATCTAGGACAGTGGTGTACTGCCCTGATGATTCCCTGAGTCCCCCTGAGGACTCTTTCAATATAAAAGAGGAGGGTCTTGTCCCTAAAAGACCTATTCCTCATTGTATTTTATAAACCAGATAGTTCATATTAACAAGCCCATCCAACTTAGTCCACCAAGAGGATTGACTGGGGCCTTTTAATTCAACATCTTATTATATTATCAATCAAACAATCAACTTCAATTTCGAGTCCAAGGTCCTATTGGAGTTATAGTCCTTCTCAGGCTATCATAAAGGGTGTGAGCTTCCTTGTGTAAGCAAGTCTCCTTTGAGCTTTATTTATTAAAGCTAGGCCCCTTATCTCTTTAGAGGTTCAAGGTGTAGCTTTTTTACTCCTGATAACTTACTATCAGTTGAGTTTTTATTGATATTATCAGTTTAATCATTAAAACTGATATTTGGAAATTATTATTATTTTTTTGCAGGTATCTGCCACAGCTACTATAGCAATAGAGGCAATACTCTGACAGGGTTTATCTTTAAAACTTAAAATATTTTTACAGAAATGAGTCTGTGCTACTTTTGGTGTAAAGGGGGTAAAAAGTCATGTGCAGAGACCCAGGTTTCTTGAAGTAAAAGAAAAAGATGATCTTGTTTGTTTTTAAGAACACTATGAGTGGTCTCCTTTTTATTTAAACAATTTGAATGAAGTAAGGAAAAGGAGTCAGGGAGTTGAGAGGAAGAAGGTGGGAAATTTATTTTTAATTGGGGAAATAGTTCATCAGAGTCAAAGAAGGATGATAGTTTTTAAAAGTTATTGAGAGAGTGGGTTTTATTATACATTAGTATGATTATTTTTGATTCTAATTAAATCTTAATATTTTATAGGGAATTTGGAACTAAATGAAAAATGATAAAAATTTTCATTTAAAAGGTCAATGGAGTCTTTATCAAGGTTGTGTTTTTTGATGCATCTCAAACAAGCATCACTGGGATTTTCAAGATGACAATTGTAAGAATTGTGGGACTTTCAAAATCTGCATCAAAAGTCTGCATTCTTAAAAATATTAGATAAATGAACAACTTTTAAGCAGTTGAAACACTATTCAGGAATGGGGATATATTTTGTTTTCCACAAAAAGTTTTATTTATAAGTGAGACCTCTGATCTTGATCTTGAAGGCTAAATTTTTGGTAGTAAAATTTAAGATGAGGCTACTGTGTGATTTTTAATCAGCAACTGGGTTGCCTAGCCACTTGGCAGAGAGAAGATTGTCTTGGCTAATGTTATTTTGGGTACATCATTCAGAGATATGAGAAGGGTTATAAGGAGAGAAGCTATAAGGACAAGAGTGAATGATAACTGAGAAAAAGGGAGGGTTAGTAACAAAATTGGGATCAGCTAAATGAGTCTACTGATGTTTGTTGTACAGAAGCCACTTGGCTCCTAGAGGGTTCTGATTAAAACATTCAATTTATCCTGAATAAAATTTAGTAAACTCTTTAAATCTGATGCTCAAAGGAAGTTCTTCAAGCTTGAGACTAACTGAAACTGAGTTGAGCTTACTGGCAATGTTGGCAGCATTGAGGTTAGGAAAGGGATGAGGAAGGCCAAACTTGGCTCTGATTGTGACTTGAAACATTTTGAATTGGTTGATAAAACTGTTCTTGGGGGCAGGGGGTAGCTTTCAAGAGGAGGAGGAGAGGGGTGAAATCTTACCAATAGGATTGGCAAATGGATTGGTGATTGAAGCAAAGATATGGGGATCCTGAGAAGTAGGGTTAGGATTGGGTAAAGATGAAGTAAAAAAAAAAGGGTTTTTTTTGGAAAGGATATGTTTTGTTTGAAACTCTTGATAAAGTCATTGCTCTTTCTTTCAAGTTGTTCCATATGATCACAAAGGTTTTCAATCTTAATAACTAGTCTGTTCATAGAATTTGAATTGATTTGAGAGTGTTGAATTGGAGTAGTAGGAGAAGAAGAAGTAGTTTTGGTAGTAAAGTCAGAGAAATGTTTATCTAAAGTAATGATTTTCTGTTCTAAGTTAGAGATAATTTTGATGAAAGATTTTTTATTGAAGGAAATAGGGTCATTGTTATGGCTATACATGAGATCAAAATTGGAGCTAGGTTAGGATTGGGAAATAATAATGGAGGGATGAGTAATGGGAAAGGGACAAGTAGGGCAAGGACTTGTCAGAAGTATATGAAAGAGAATGGATGGGAGAAAAGAGGGGGAGGGGATGAGTGGGGAATAAGGGGATTGTTAATCTTAATAAAGCAACCAAAGGGAATATAGTTTGGGTAACATGGATAATGCTGATGATAATTAAGGTTTTCAGTATTTGGTTTTTTGGAAGAAAATAAAAAGGTGTTGATGTTGTGGTAGAGTGGAAGAAGCCCCTCCAGATGCATTTCATCAAGTTTTGAAGAAAAAAGAGGAAAGGTAAGAGAAGTAAAATAAACAAAAGGAGGGAAGAAGAAAAAAAAAAAAAAGAGGCAATGAGTGAGGTTGAATAGCCAGGTGTTAGGAGGTGGAAGTTTCCAAAGCTCTTGAGGAAAGGATTATTTCCCAAAGATTTGGTTATTGACTCAGCTACTTGCTTGGCCATTGTGACCCAGTTGATCCTCACAACCTGCGGGTTTAAATGCTTTTTGGTGTTAATAGAATTCATGCTCCAAGTCTTGCATCCACTTATTTTTTGAGTTTTTCTTGGAGATATTGATGGCTGTGTTGTTGATGAAGTGTAAGACCAGTTTTTCCCCCCACACCAAGCATTTATGTGTACAGATCCTTGACACAGACAGCCTGATGAGTAGCCCACCACAGGTCCATAGAATAAGATTGGCTTTTCAAGGTTGCCATGTTGGCCTGCCTTTTGATTGCCCACAATTATTGGGAATCCCAACAGGGTCACTGCAGTTCCCTGAGTCAACCACACAAACTCCCCCACCCCCCCCAAAGACATATGGCATCCACCCAGACATCCAGCATATTCTTCATGCTGGTTGGGGATAGATTGAGGAATAAGCAGCCCTGCACCTTGAAAAATCCAAGCAGGTGGTGAAGAGCTTTCCAATTTTGTGTGGTTGGGGAGTTAGAGTACCAGGACAGGTAGCCCACCTCAAAGGCCAAGTCTGGGCACATTGCAACCACAAGGTAGTTCATGGAACCAAGTATGGACAGGTAGCCATTTGGATTCAGGATCTCTTCCCCAGCCTCTGATGTGCTTAGAGCCAAGCTGCTCTTGATTGGGGGTGCTCCTAGGTCTTGAAGATGGTTGTGTGAATGTGTTGATGATTTTATTCATGAGCAATGGCTGTGAGAGAATGAACTCCCCAGGCTGTGCATTCCAATTTTAGTCCCACTATGGTTTACAGGTGATCCTCCCACTTGAACTTGAGTTGCATGCCCAACACACAGCCAAATTATTCCAAGATCTTTTTTGACAAGTTCAAGACCACCCCATCCTCCATGTGGATCCAGACAAGGAACAACTTTCCCCCTTTTGGAAAGTGGTAGAATGAGTTGTCAAAGTAGCTGACCTTGAAACCAGCACCCTTAAGCACCTTGGAGAAGAATTTCCACCAGCATCTCCCTCTCTTCTTGGTCCTGTAGAGGCCTTTATCTAGATTCAGTACTTCCCCCCAGTGTTCCAGCAGGATGAAAATTCTTTCAGGTAATTTGATCCATACGTCTTCCTTTATTAGACCATAGTGATACACCATGGTGATTCCAAAAAAAGTGACTCACCAGTTGTGCTTGGCAGATAGGACCAGCAACATGTGCAGGGATTTGAACATGGCTGTTGGGGCAAAAATGTCAAAGTGGTCCTTTCCTCAGAATTGATTGAAGCCCCTTACAATTAATTGGGTCTTCCTATCCTTTATTTTGCCATTCTGGTAGTGTTTGAACACCAGGAGCCATTTGGTATTAGTCAGTGTCTTGCCTTCCATGAGGTGTTCAAAGTACCATAATTTGAACCTCTCAAGCTGGTTGATTTACTTCTGGAAAGCTGGTTCCCAGAGATTCCAGTCCTGTTGTTTGCATGAAGCTGCATATGTGCATGGGACAGTGAAGTCTGTGCCAATGAACAGCCTTGACAAGGCTGGATAGGTTCTGATCCTGTGTGGCAATGGTTGATTCCTAGTGAGAGATCAAGTGCCATAGCCTTTGGGGAAACTTGGTCATCAGCAAGCATATCCAGTGTATTGTGCATAGGAATAGGCCCTCTGTGCTGATCATTCAAGATTGAATTCAGGAATTTTGAGGTAGTGAGTTTCTCCACCATTGGCTTCTTGGGAGCTACTTCTTGTTCCTTGGAGTAAGGGAAGATGGAAATTAAAGACTTGGTGAAAGTGTTGCTGGTTGGGTTCCAGAAAATCAATCCCTTCCCACCATTGACATAAACTACCAGCCGGCATCTTCATTCCCATTCATCAAACATAGAATTCCAAGTGTGTTGGGGTTTTTTGAAAAAGGAAAACTTTCAAAAGAATTGGGTCATATTGAGGTTGTGTTGCTTTCCAAACATGAGTTCAAAGGGTAACTTGCCATCTGTCAGGGATTTTGGGATAATTTTTTGCATCCAGTATCCCAATAGATAGGCAAAGCCCAAAAATGTGTTGAGCAGCCCCAAAGATATCAGAGCTGTCTGCACCATGTTTCCAATGGTCTGATTTAAGCACCCAGCAACCCTATTAATCTTCTTGGGCTCATAGGGAATTCTATGTTTTTGAGAAATGCCTCTTTCTATCAACCAAGACAGGAATTCCCCTCCACCATTAGTCTTAAAGGTTTTGAGGGTTTTCATGGGGGTTTTCTAGATTTATTTGATGTATCTTTTGAAGGTCATGCACACCTTGCTTTTCTTCTTTAGCAGGAACCCCTTGGAGTATGTGGAGGCAAGGTTTCAAAAAGCCATGATGTAATTGACCTTGTAAAAAACTTCTGTGAAGGTCCCAAGTTAGTCAGAGACAATGATTTCAATAGGTTGCAGATCAGACTCCATGGGTAGCCTGTTCTGCAGGCGTGTGATTTTACTCAAGAGAAAATCCTTGCAAAAAAATGACTTGTTGGTAAGATTCTCTTGTAAGCCTTCAAAAATTCTGCTTTTGAACATTCCCTCAATGTGTTTGACACTTATATGCCCTAATTTGCATTCCCAAACAAGGGCATAAAAGTGAGACTTTACACAGGCTGAGAAGAAAGATATGGGTTCCAATGCACTTCCAGGTGAAATTGTTATGGGAGGTAAAAGAAGGGAAGTAGGGAAAGCCTTCCTGTAGGAAATAGGGTATTTTCAACCTTTTCCCCACAGACATGCTTCAGATGGTAAAACCATTGCTAAGGACCAAGCCTGGGGGACCCAGATCATTTAGTACCAGCTTCCCCCCACCAATGTGTATCAACTCCACCAAAAGTAGTGTGCACACTGATTACAGGCTTTAGAACACATTTTTGATGACAATCAAGCCCTGAGTATTCTTCAATAGCAGCTTGAGTATTCTTCAATAGCAGCTTAACAATCCTTTCCAAACTAGTGCCCACAAACTTAGTTGCTAAATTCAATGGGATTGGGTTTGAAAGCATCAGTACATCAAAAAAGAGACTGAGATCATTGGTAAAGGAGTAGATAGCACACAAGTCTAACCCCATGAGCGTGGTTTAATTGGAAAGCAATCTCAGGTTTTCCAATGATGGAGGTCCCTGCTGAAATCCTACTGGTGTACAGTAACTTCCAAAATGTTGGGGCCTGTGTTTCTTTTGTCAGTGATGGAGGTGTATTGAATTGTGGAAGAGTGGACATTGGGTTGGCCAGCTGTAGTTGGCAGATGGGGATGGTAAGAGCTGCCACTTGGTTGTGACATCCCTTGGCACTGGTTTCCCACATGATGGGAGTTAAATTTTGTGCAGTACCTGGGCCTCCCACCAGAATCAGAAGATTTAACCAAGGCAGGACAATCCTTGGGCCATCTGGTCTAGCAGTAGTGGCTCCATTCTATTTTAGCTAGGCATAGTAATTTGATGTTGGGCACATTTTCTGAATTGGGGAAGAGACAGAGATGTAGGCAGATGTTATGAAATGGGTATCCATCAATTTTTGGGAGGGAAAGATGGAAGAAAAGGCCCACAAGGGACTCTTTGTTGAGTTTGAAGCTGGAGGGGGAGAGTGTCTTTTAAATGTTTTTTTCTCTGCTGAGAATGTGCAGCAGTTTCTGCATTTTTTTCTTGTAGGTTTAAATTAAAGCCAAGAAGATACTTGATCTTGC
The DNA here is from genome assembly GCA_025617555.3 of Puccinia polysora. Classification (NCBI taxonomy): domain Eukaryota; kingdom Fungi; phylum Basidiomycota; class Pucciniomycetes; order Pucciniales; family Pucciniaceae; genus Puccinia; species Puccinia polysora. Next base: position 13,961,527 of record CM062642.1, on the reverse strand, counting down.
TCATAAACAAGGTGAACTGATAAGGGTGAAGACATGGGAGATTTCCTGGAATGCTGCCTGATTCAACCACAGTCTTCTTCAGGCCATTGTCCAAGGTTGACAGTAATGCTTGTATGGCTAAAATGTCCTCCATTGGGGTCAGGATGACCTGATCATTGGTTAGAAATTTCAGCTCCCCTAGCAACAGGGCAATACCATGCTCTAACATGGTGACCCATGTGTGGAAAATTTTGATGTTCTGTGCTAGCCAAGGCACAAACTGGATAAATTGTGGAAGGGATACAAGTTCAAAGTGGGTTGAGGTAAGGTTGGGAGGATGCCCAGCCACCATAGTGGGTGTGCCAAGCATAAGGGGAAAATTTAAAAATGTAGTGGGCTTTGGTGGGGAAGTGGGTAAAACACACTCAAATATTCTTTCAATTTTGACATTTCAGGACATTTGATACAAGATTGGGGCTACCAAAGCCAAGTGCCTTCCTTGGGTGGAAAGTTTTATTGGGTCCATGGGGACCTGTGCTAGCTTTTGGTGTTGATAGTTTCAGATGGGAAGAAGGCTCATAAACTTTCAGGATTCTTGGCTAGGATGACAGACAAAGAGTTGGTGGAATTGTGTCATTGTTTTTAGAGTATGTAAATCAAGAAGGATGGAGTGTTAGTTTTTGATGATGTAAGAGTAAACAAGCAGAACCATAAATATTATGTACTGGATACTTACCTAGGATAAAAGAAATAGATTTGGTGAGGAGAGAGGCTATTTTCTGTCATCCAGGTTAGGGATTTTATGTGTGTCTGTTAGATTTTGTGCATTGGTGCATATGAAATTACAGACAACTTATGTGTTTTGGCAATATGGTAGGTGTCATGCAGGAATAGGCATTTGCATATCCTATGCTGTGCTCTATTAAAGTTACAAGACACTAGGTTGTATATCATTACTTGTAGATACTTTCCATCTTCAAATTCACCACCCCACCCACCCCCCTTCCTTCAAATCTCATGATCACTCATCATTCATCACTCTCACTCAATCAAAACAAAGTTTGGAGATCCTTGCCCCACCACCCTTTGAGTCTGGTTTTTAAATCATGAATTAAATTTTTACATACATACTTCATTCAGCTCCAGCTTCATCACCACCACAGCTCTCTTGTCAAAAAAAACTAAAACTCAAGCCTCAGAGGTAACATATTTAATCAAGTTTTTTTTTTTTGATATATATATACCATTAGAAGCCTAATAATATGCCCAGAAACACCTCTCAAAATGTTCACTCAATAAAATAGTTCTCATAATCATCATCAACTATTCCTCTCACTTTTTCTTATCTCTAACAGCCAGTTGTTCCCCCCTCCACAATTTTTAATTACATGTCTTACTAGAGTAATTGGCCCCAAGTTTGGGGAATGTATGGAGGGTTGAGTGATTTTTATTGGAAAGTGAATCTGGGTTGATTGAAAGAATGTTAAAAATTAAAAAGTTTCAATTGAATCATGGTTGAAGCCAAAAGATAAATGTCAGATTATTGATTTAGGAGTTACTCAAACACAATATAAATGTAGATTACATGAATCAATCTCTGGGATCTATAGGATTCAAAAACTCAGTGTGAAGAATTCTATGAGTTTTGAATTGAATTTGGTTTTCAGTTCTATGAGTGAGAACTACTAATGTTGAATGGCTGGATCTGCTGCTTTGTCAGCCTCCTGGATGCCAAGAACCTTGCTATCCTTTAGCTACCAGAGGTGATAGAATAAATAATTAATATATTATTTAATAAATGCAGAAAAAATCCGTAAAATATTTGGATTAGGCTTATTGCAAGGTTAATTGGTTTGGTTATGGTTTATTGTTATAAATCAATATAAATAAATTGATTATTAAATATTTTTATAGAGGGGCCACAATTATATTGGGGATCTTTAAAACCTCTCTTCAGGGATTTCAGTATGAAAACACGTAGGCCTGGTTACTTTGGGCTCTTTAGTTTAAAGGATATTTTACCCAAAGATAATATGTATATAAAATACACGGTGGAGTGGCAGGGCCTTGTAACCAAGCTTCCACGACAGAGAAAGGATAATAAAACTCACTGGTATATTATTAAATCCTTAGGGTATCTGTTTGGGACATGAACTGATGGGTTAAACCTGTATACTGGGGTTATAAGGTTGTTCAGCAGTTTAAATTGATATGAAGAGGTTGAGGACAGATATTATTGATCAGACTGAGCCATGAATCACTTCCTTATCTCTTATAAGTACTTTATTACCTTGGCACGGTGTCTGGATATAAATATAACTGTGTCTCTGCCCATCAATATCCTCAAAAGAGCTCTTTATTTATAGCTTTTGGAGTCCCAATATTATCCTTCTGAGGGGTACAGGGGCTCAAAGGGACAGACACTAAGGCTAGCAGGGTAACCAGTGGTAGCCTGTCACGTGTTCTTGGTGCTGTAGCACGGGTAGCATCTAATTCCTCAGGGTATGGGAATTATTCTACTTTATAATTGATATTAGGACGTGTGAATAACACTAATCTGTCCTATTTATGTATTATTTAATTAATTATCCTTAGTAAATGTTCTCAGTAAGTTAAATAATTATTTTAATAGATATTTCTATCGAAATCCTGATGTCAGGTAATTTCTCATTATGTATTAAATAACTGGAGTAAAGTCATGATATTGATTTTACTCCTTATTTTCGAGTTTCAGTTGATTTACTAAAATAATTACTTACAAATATAAGTCATGGGAATTCATGTAATAATTTTACATCATTAGATTTCTTAGTATTTCACGAAGATATTGATGTCTATAAATTCTCATAAAAGTATATTAAAGTATTTTAATCTATTTTTAGAATTTTTCATTATCTTATTTTCGACATTCTTGGTACTTTGAATTATATTTAATAAAAAATACGTATGAGGGTTATTTAAGTATTTTTATATAATATTATGTACTTTTAGACTATCTAATATGCACAGGAACATTTATTACATATGTAGAATGTTCCTGTGTGGGTTGTAGCATGTTTGCGCAGTACCTAAGCTTCTCAGGCTGCCTGTCACTCTGTCAACCCATAGTCCCGCGGCTGCATACTTGTCAGAGGCCCGGGGCTGCGTACACAACCTTGACAGAGTGACAGGGCTGTATCTCAGCTGCGCGCGGGTGCATTGGCTGCCACGGCTGCATGCGGTAATTGCAACAAAACACATTTCTGTCGGTAACCTTTAAAATATACACAAAACCTCAATTCTGACTGAACTTTAGGTGTGAAACCAATATGTGACGAAACGTGTGAAGTATTTAATTGGCCAAAAAGCTCAATGGTGGTGCCGTGGTATCTTGGTTTTTCTTTCCTTAATTATTTAAAAATATAAAGAATTGGATTTCAAGGGTGGGGTCAGTGAGTGACCCTACTTATTTTGGGTGGAAAATCCATTTCTGTAATAATATTTATGATTTTCATACTCTTTCTTAGTTTAATTGTATTATTATTATTTTTATGTTATTTTTGTTACTTTTGCAGCTTGCTCTGCAATAGTAGCAAGATGACATGCTTGATGAGATGGTACAGATAAAAACTGAGAATTGTTGAGAACTGAATATTTTGGGTAAATAAAGACCAATATTTGAAATTGAGTGTGGGTTTATTTGTTACAAGAGATCCAAATTGACTGGAAAAATTCTTTTTGAAGATCAACTCAAGAGTGGAGTTGTTTTGATCTGGGTCAGTGACCAATTCAATGTGGGGAAATGGTAATCAGACTTCTTATTGAATCACCCATTAAAAACTTAGAATCTATAGCAATACTTAAAATCCTGAAAAGAAAAAGAAATTAATCAGAAAATAAAAAAATTTCCATCTGAAAAAGCTCAATCCTACAGTCCATGATCCTCAAAATCATTGTTGGTGTAAACAACTCTCAGATTCAAGCTGTGAGGAGGAACATTTGGAAGAAATTATGGGTTGAGAAACTCTTTTTTCTCTCATCCTCATTAGAGTATTCTTGGCTGAAATAAGTCTTGATATAATTTTGGAATTTATCCCAAAAAACTTGATCTTTCTCAACTTGAAAGTGAGCAAGCTTTGTAGTTGTTCAATTGAAAGTTGGATTGAATAATGAAGTAGCATTGCATTTTTTTGCATTATGGGAACAGTGGCAAGCCCTCCTTTTTTGTGAAATGGCTGTGTTGAAGGACTACATTGATAGCACCATTAACAAAGCTGGGGACAAGAAGGATTTGGGTAATAAAACATGGGAAGCCCCCATTGCATCCTCATCTAGGGTGACAATTGAGGAACAAGATGTTTAAAAAATTGACATGACCTCTGGTGGTGAGTAAAATTTTATATTAATCTGGTCTTTGCCTCATTTAATTTGATAGAAAGTGAACTATGAATGTGTAACTATGACTATGTTAATATAAGAGATCCACTTCAACCACCTCATGTGAGAGCTTTTCCTACTAGGGAGGAGGCACAAAACTATTGTCAAACATGGGAAATGAAGCATGGTTATGCTTTAACAGTTTTCAACTCAAAGCATGATAAATATGTTGATTTAGCCTGTGATATACATGGTTCCTACTCTGGGAAATTGCTCACCAAATGGTCAAGGCAATCTCACACAAGGAAGGTTGGGTGCAAGGTTTGAATCCATGCAAGTCACAAAAAGGTAGACCTCTTGTGGCAAATCTCCTACAGAAATGATCAGCATAACCATCAACCATCTCCAAACCCCTCAGTGCATCCACACCTGAGGAGAATCTCTGGGGTGGCCTTAGAGAATTTAAGAGAAGGCATAAATGGTGGGCTCAATACTATTCAACTGAAAAGAAAATTGAGCAAGGTTGATGGCGGCAAATATGTTGATGACCAAACAATCTAGAACACTGAGCATAAGGTAGCACTTGAAGAAATAAAGGGAAATAGTGTTATGGAGGTCCTCTTTGAACATCTTGGTAATTTAGGTTGGGTTCATTGAGAAAAATTTCTTGGAGAGGGTCACTTGGAGGCCCTATTCTTGGCACACCCCCAATCATTAAAGCTTTGCAATCAATTCCATGATATTGCTATATTGGATTGTACTTATAAAAAAAATAAGTAAAACATCCCCCTATTGCATTTTGTAGGAATTGCAGCCAACTGTAAAAATTTAAAAAAAGTTCTTTCTTTTATAACAAGAGAAATTTTTGAGTTCCAAAATTTCTCTTTTGATGCACTAAAGGAGTTGGCTTATGATACTGAGAGACTTCCCAAAGTCTTTGTGACGGACCATGAAGAATCTCTGATTCCTGCTACAGAACAAAGTTTCCCTGAGTCTACAAGACAGTTTTCTCAATGGAAATTGTCTAAAAAAGTACAAGAAAACTGTAAAGTGTGCTTTAATAATCACATTGAAGGATGGAAAAGCGTTATGTCTCTGTAAGCTAAGTATGGGGCCTTGAAAACCAAGGAGGAGGAAGAGGTTGATGATCCCAAACTTAGAGTAAGTGCTAAATCACTGCCTCTAATTTTAATCTTCCTAGTTTTGGGTTGCTTAAATTATGACTTGTATAAAGTGTTTCTTGGCGGACCGTGAGGATGTGCTTGAGTCTATGGATCATAACATCTTCTGTATCAAAGAGACCTTTGTAAGGGCTTTTACTTGCAAAAAAAATTACTTTGGAAATGAAACTACGTCTTGGGTTGAAGGGGCCCATGTTACTCTCAAAGCTTTGCTTGCAAATTCTTTGGGAAACATGTTGGATGTTTTGAAAACCCTAGAGGGAAAAGTTTCCAATCAAATTAAATTGGTTCAGGCTGCCCTTTAAAAATCCTTAATTAAGATAGGAATATTTTTTCCCACTGAACTGTTACCATTGGGATAAAAGTTGTCTTTAGAGGCAATCAAACTTTTTGTGGAACAGTTTGAGAAATTAAAGTGGAACCATGATGGGGAAATGTGAACCAGGTCATACTCCAAGACTATGGGTTTGCCCTATTCCCACAAAATAGGAGACCTACTGGCGTCAAGAGGATCCATTGTGACTGAGGATGTTCATCCTCAGTGGAGGTTGGATTATGACCCTTGAAGTTCAAGTTCTGTAAGTTGGTTTAAGTTGGATTGTTGGATTGTTCAAATCACTTTGTGATTAATGATTTTTGATAAATGTTTTTTGAATGATGATCTACTTTACTAATATTTGATCCTTTTAAATTTTGAAAGTTTGATGTTGATGAAACACTCAATGATTCTCAGTTAAATGAGAAGATAAATGCAATCATCTTGGGATATCCTGAAGAAGATCATTGCGGGCTGTTGAAGCACTTGATTCAGGAGACCAAAAATTATCTGTCAAAGCCAAGACTTGAACCTAAAGTCTTGCAATCAAGCGGAGGCTTTCCAAAATTGAAAGATACCTGGAGAGATCCTTCTTAATTTGAACATTTTGAGAAGAAAAATGAGTGTCAAAAGAGAATTAGAAGGGCACCAAAGAAGAAAAGACAAAAGATTGTAAGTCTTTTTTTTTGAGAAATGGTAATTTTTTTGGCTTAATGAACTGATGGGAAAATGATTTCTGTAGTTCAAGGATGGCTCTTCATCTGAATTTGATAGTTTAGTTGAAGAGACTGAAAGTTCATTAGGGTCCCTTCTGTTGGAATCAGATTCTTTTTTGAAGGATGAAGATGAAGAAATGGAGGAGTCAAACAGAAGCTCATCTTTTGTGAGTGTTTATTCCTTTAATGAGATTAGAATTGTGGCTAACTAATTTTTGATTGTAGGAAGTGAATTACATCAATCAAATACCTGAGAAATTACATAAGCTCTTGGGTGAGGTTTGGGATCCATTTGGTGATGGAAATTGTGGATTTAGAGTCATTTCTAAATCACTTGGTTATCCTGAGCATGGATTGTTTCAAGTAACAAAAGAAATGCTTGAAAAATTGAGGAAAAATAAACTGCTCTATTTTAAGATACTTGGTGGCATTAAAGATTTTGAAAAGATAGAAAAAAGACTTGATGATAATGGCATCAATGAAAAGATTCCCTCTTCAAAATGGCTTTCAAAGCTTGAAATGGGTCAAATAATAGCAGATACTTATGGAAGACTAATATGTTTCATTTCATTGGATTCATGTTTTACTTTTACTCCTGTGAAAATGGGTGTAAAAGAAAAATCAGATCCTATGTTCTTGTAATCAAGGGAGATGTGATTCAAATACAGCCCATAGTTTCCAAACCAAATTCCATGATTTCTCAAAAAGCCTCTGGTTGGGTTGATCACCTCAAAGATGAAGTTGAGTTGTATTCTAATTTACAGATTAATTCCATCATTTGGGTTTAGGTTCTGATGCTGATCTTGTAATTCTATTAATGTAAAGGGTTATCAAATTTTGAACATCATTATGTTGAGTGTTTTGAGTTAAAATCATTATGATGAGTGTTTTGAATGAGATTTTATTGGTAATTCAGTTCAACTTGTGTTGGGCTGATCCAATCATAAGGAGTACTTTTACTTCTTGTGATGAGATCAGCCTAACACAAGTTGAAATTTTTCTTTGGTGCTTTTACTTTAGGGCTTTTCAATTTAATTTTCTTTTTTTGGTGTTTTTAATCTAGGGATTGTCAAGTTGAACTTGTATTTTTTTGGTACTTTTAATTTAGGGCTAGTCAAGTTGAAATTGTATTCTTTTGCTTATACTTTAGGGCTTCTCCATAGAATCTTTCATTGTTTATTTAATTTTTAGTGTTTTGGTTTTCTTCAGTTTTTTATTTTTATTTTTATTTTATTTTTACTTAATTTTATTTTATTTTTTGAACCAAAAATCAACATTTTTTGATCTTTTGGTTTATTTCTGTTTTTTTTTGTATTTTTATTCAGTTTATTTTAGTTTTTTAGTTTTTATTTTTTTTTGGCCCACAAAGCTTGTAGTTTTGTGGCACAAAACAAAACTACATCCAAGTTTTGTACAGTCCCACACGACTAAACTGTAGTCAGATGTTGTGCCACAAAACCCAGGCCAGCGTGTGGGCCCTGCAAAACTAAAATTGAGTTGTCTGGAGGCGACATGACTACATTCAAGTCATGTACAAAACTCATTTGGGCCATGAATTTATCATCACCCAATTTTTAAATGTCTGTCTTTCTCCAAAAATAAGAATTGACCAAAATTGCACTAAAGCTTTGGGGATGTTCAAGATTTTTTTTGAACCACAGGAAGATGTTTGCTTATATTCTCCAGCAAGAACCATCAATATTTTTGTTAAAGGTAGGTTGGAATTAAAGAGGTCTTAAAGTAGCCTGTAAACCAATTGAAGAGCATGCCTATGAATCATGGATTCTTCATCCTAGGTTATCAACAAAGCCTTTTTGTTTTTGGAGAATCATACTTTTGAGAATTCTGTGATAATCTTCACAAAAAGGAGTGAGTAATCGTCAAGGGAATTTCAAAGCGGGCCTGAGCTTTTCTTTCATTTTTTAGATTCATGGCAGCTATTCCACTACAATCACATGCCATAGCTATTCTTGCAAATTATATGATATAAGCCAGCAAGCGTTTTTATAGGAAGTTTTTTCCAGAACCAACATTTTCATTAATAAAGAATTAAAATGTTTGAGAAGAATTTGATGTGTTTTTTATCTGATCCAAAATTACCTTCTTTCTGTGATTCAAAAAAGAATATTTTTTCAAGCCTGATTGAACTATTTAATATTTTTTTTATTCCTCAAGTATCAAGTTCCTGTTTTTCCTTGTTTCCTCCACTGATTGATCAAGCCTTGGAAGATTAGGAAAAGCTTCTTCACCACTTGTTCCACAATTTTGAAATATGATTTTATTTATGGATCTTAATATTTAATTTTTTAGAAATCTTTGATCTGTGATTCCAGAATGAATGAAATCATCAAACATAAAGCTGAATGAAAAATTTCATAGGCATTGTTGTTTTTGTTAGAATTCTGGTCTTATATTGTGTTGCCTAATACTTGAGTGCAACCATTCATCAAGCTTTATATTCTTTTTTATTCTCTAGGTGTTAATGCCTAGTATGATCACTATAATAAGCTTTTTAGATTTATTTCCAGTTTCATCTTTATCATAACCTACAGTGGCAGTTGCCCTAAGTATGTCAGTCTAGTGAATTATTAATGTTGTTCTGGAAGTATCAAATCTAGTCCCTCCTTTCTTTTCCATACACACTGGCCTAATTCCTAATATCTATATTCATCATAATTCATTATTTTTTCTCATCTTGTCAACCAATGGTCACCCAAAATTGTACTTAGTCTACTTGAGCTTCCATTTTCTCAAGTGAATGAATCCTCATCTGTCCCTACTCACCTTGAATCAGAGTGCCCCCCTTGGCTCCCTAGATCTGCTTCTCTTGGAATTATAAGATCCTATCTAATTCTTTCCTTTAGTTTCAACAGGAGCTCCCAACTCTCAGGTTTTCAGGTTGATGAAATGGAAAAAGAATTAGAAAAAAACTCCTTATCTCAGAATTTCAAATATATTCTTCTGCTTCTTTGATTGCTGTTTCCAAATGGTGATTATCCTCAAGTATACCCATTACCAAGACTGCCTACCTGAGAGTTGTATAAGGAATTCCATTTTACTGCTTTAGGTGGCTAAAATGATTTTAAAAACAGAATTATTCAAAAAGAAATTTGAGAAAAAACCTCTCAGAATCTGAAGGATAAAAATTAAAAACCCTTCCAATAAAAAAAGAAATCTCTTTCTTGGAATCCATCCTCTTCTCTGGGAATTCAATGTCAATTATTGTTGTGGAAATTTATAAAATTGGATGGTCCTTGCAAAATTTTCAATTGAATTTATTTGAAATATTTCTTGAGAATAAAATCTTCAAATGGTGTAATATTTGAACCAATTCATCCATCCAGGGCTTCACCAGGTTCAATAATGAGTTGCTGTTGGTCAGGTGGGAGGTGAATTTACATTTGTATAACAGCAGGTGAGATGGAAGATAATTTAAAGGAAAGAAGCCTCCACAATTCTCCAGGTGCAGAAATTCATCTTGAATTTCAAACATGTTTTATTTCATCCAAGTTTCCAACAAAATCTACAGTAAATTTGTCATTGCCCTTATGAAAATATTTTTGGAGATATTTGCCAGCTTCAATACCTGAAAATAATTCTTCATTGATGTGATATTGGTATTTTTTGAAAGAGATAAGGAATTTCATGGAAAAACTTGAAGTTATCAATGAGATTTATTGTTTTGTAGTGGTAGTGTGATATTTGAAATCCATCCTGGCATATTTGATTGATAGGATAAGAATTTTCACCCAAGATGGTTCCAGGGCAGAAGGCTTTGGGATTTCTCTGCCTGCATGTACAGTTACCCATGAAAGGGGATTCAAGGTTGAAAATATCACATGGTCCATGTATCATGTGTCTCTTGAAATCTTTAAAAAGATCAGGCTGTGTAATTTTTTATTAGAAATCTCTGCACAAACAATCATTTAAATATTTTCAAATGTTTTGCGCTCATGATCATGATGGATAATCACCAAGATTTGAGCATGTGGAAGGCCTCTCTTCTGGAACTAAATGACATGAGTGTATCCAATTCTTGTTCCAAAGATTCTATCCTTGAATATTTCATCCCAGATACATTTTAATTTTGATTTTGAAAAAATATGTGAAAATATCTTTAATATCCTTTGCTTCTTGACCTTGTAAAAGATTTTTTATAATTTCTGGCAATGCTGGGTTACATGTTACTGTTATGAACAGGTAAGGCTTTCCAACATTCTAAAACATTTCCATAGAATCTTCAAATGAAGCCTTCATATCCCTTGGAACAACTATAAGTTATTGCAGAATGATAAGAAAGAAAATCTTAAAATGAAGGAAATTTAAGTTATGCAAAAGTTTTTTCAGAAAATAGAAATAAATCTAAAATAGAAAATTGAAGAAAAAATGAAATAACTGTTCCCTGAACCATCTCAAAACCATTGTTGATGGAATCCACAAAAAAATGAAAATTCCCCCCCACAGATTATTTTGATGATGATGAATATAGGATAATATTCCTGTTTCAACTTTTGTGTATTTTTCAACAAAATATTGTTGGAAAATTCAACCAACCCAGTAAAAAATTGTTTTAGGATGAAGATATCCCAGAAAATTTGATTGATAATTAATCAAAGTGAACCTATTCTTTCCTAGTTCTAATTTCAATTCTGAAAACCAAAACAATTTACCATGAGGATGAAAAAGAAAATAGTGAAAAGGTTTGTAAAATTTGATTGTTACACTTATTCTCCTCAAGGAGCAATTTGATTTCCCTATCATGACACCTCTTTGTGTCAATTGAGAACGATAATCACCTGTGTGTAATACAAACACATCAGAAAAATTTGAATTCCATAATCAGAAAAAAACTACAGGAAATAAAAAGAATCCCTTCCAAAATGCAGTTATTTGAGCTCATGTTGGTGCTTTGTAAAAAATTTGATCCATCTTTTGTAAAGATGGATTTGAAAGCCTGATGAATTATTGTGGAGAAACCTGAGGATCAAATATTTGAAAAAAATTTATAAAACCATTATTTTTGTTTAGAACATATCCTGCAAAACAAATCTCATTCCACATTTGAGCCCAATCTTGGCTAATTTTTCAATTCATTTTACCTGTAAAATATATAAGATTGAATGAATGATGGGTGGTTTTGGCCAATGGGATTAAGACTAACAATTTTGGGTTAAGTATTTAAATTTAACCTAAATTTTGATATTTCCCTTGCCTGGAAATTGAGAGAAATTCAATTATTTTGATGAAAAACAATTGATATTAAGGAAAAATTGAAGTTTATTATCCTGAAATAGGAGATCAGTTGATGCTCATGGGATGATAATCTCTAGTACCAATCTTGAGAATGAGGATATAATTCTGTGGAACTAAAACATGTCCATTGCTACAGCATAGGGAGCTTGTCATATTTTGTAAAAGTTTCTTTTCACAATCCCGGCTGGAAACAGTGGTTTGTAGAGTTGAAATTCAATTATTTTGATTAAAAACAATTTATATTAAGGAAAAATTGAAGTTTATTATCCTGAAACAGGAGATCAGTTGATTCTCATGGGAATGATGATCTCTAGTACCAATCTTGAGAATGAGGATATAATTCTGTGGCACTAAAACATGTCCATTGTGAAAAGTTTAAGATAGGCTGAAACGCCAAAGAGAGAAGAATGGGAAACAATGAGGCTACAAAGAGCCAAAGGGGAAGAGGTAATACTTGTAAAGTCAAGTCGAACTGATCTGAAGAGGAGGAAGGGACACTCCGGTTTAGTTGTCTGGTAATCAGATGATTTTTCATTCATGGTCCCAAGGGAGGAACAGTATTTAAGCACAACTAGAGAACCCCCAAAAGTGGCCTAAGACAGCAGGTTAGTGACAACTAGAGAGCCCCAGAGGGGTCCGGAGACATGAGTAGTTATTTAATGAAAAAAGTAAGTTAGAGATAAAGGTAACTAAATTTGTTAGTTACAGAATATGAACATCAAAAGACAACCCATTGCCACAGCATAGTGAGCTTGTGATATTTTGTAAAAGGGTTTTTTCACAATCCTGGCTGGAAATAGTGGTTTGTAGAGTTTATTGTTCAAAAATAGCAGTCTCAAACCAACAACAGGGTACAGGATGACTATTTATTCCTTCTTGAATGTTATCTTCAGGTTCAAACCTGATTGGATTATTTCCCAATTCTGTGAGATCAATAAGATCACCTTGAAAAAAACTCTATTGTGGTTTGCCTGCCAAGTAATCTTGAATTCAAATGATGTAGATTGTTGGGAACCATGGTCATTTTTATATTTAACTTTATCAAAATTTTCAATATTTTGATTTTGATTGAATTAAAAATGGACCAAAGCAACCTTGATATCATCATTGGTGTGTAAAAAATGAGGGTGGATTTCCACAGAAATAAAAATTTGCAAGTTTGAGGGGTAGTATGAAGAGTTTGGTGAAGACGTGGATGAATTGCACTTGAATTTGCTGATAGATTGTAGAATAAATCATATGGTTAATTTTTGAAATGAAAAGAGAGTGAGGAGGAGGAAAAAAAATAATATGATTGGTTTTGTTTTGAGGGAGAGGTGGGATGATATAAAGATGAGGAATGGGATAATGGTCATGTGTTAATCTGGTATGATATGCATATGAAAATAAAGAATTGTGCCCTATATTTAGAGTATGGTTCGAGGTTTGGGTGTAGGAGGGAATAAGGAAGTGGATCCAATTTGATTTTAATTTTTACCAAAAAGAAGGGAATTGGAATGTGATTTTTTTAGTAAATTTGGAACCAAAAATTAAGGGGAATATGAAATTATTCTATATGATGAATTTGGGAAGTGAATTGTTTTTTGTTTAGATTTAGGTGTAAGAAAAGAATTTTTGAAATTTATAGGTAAAAATAATCTCAGGTTTTTTGATTTCTGGGTTTTGGGGGGAAAATTAAATCAAAGTGGGATTGAAGGGGTTTCTATAAATGTTCAATTATCTAAAAAGTGTTTATACCAAGTGAGGAATTAGTGTTTTTTACATGTGTTTTGAATTTCCTCTGTTGCATCTGGTGTTCTTGTCCCATATTTGTCCTTTTTAATTGTGTTATCCATGTTAAATTTGTTGTGCTTGTTAAATTTTTTTCCTTTTTAAATGTGTTTTCCTTTTATCTGTGTGATATTATAACATAAAACTTAAATATACATAGAAAAAGGTAGTTCAAAAGGATTAAAAAAATAAAAACAAAAATCACATATATACATACATTAGTTTGTGTGTGAATTTTTTTTGAACAAAAGCAGAGTGAAAAAATAAGATAGAAGCAGACTGAGCTGGATGCAAGAGGTGCATATAAAAAAATCAGTAAATGAAAACAAAGACAAGGAAATTTGTGCTTGGTTTTATCATTATGGCAAGCAGTTAGCTTAGGAAAATGAGCAGTATATAAAGCAAAAGAAATGCTGGAAAAATTGCATCTATAATTGCTAATGGGCCCTCACAATGTGACAATATATTGGATGAATGATTGGATGATGGAAAAACAGCAGGGAAAACAGCTCCTTAAGTAAAAAAAGGCCTCTTGTGGTCCCATGATAAAACAAGAGAAAAAGAAAAAGTCCTGACGCAAAGGGGCTATAAAAGCTCTACAAGGTGTTTCACTTAGTTTGGGATTAATCAGCCCACATGGCATTAGTCACTGAACACTTTTGACCAGGCTGTTACTGCTGATTTTGGTTTTTCCACCTTTAAAGGGCTGAACCAGCTCCTCTTCTGTTCAAACACTGGCAGTTTTTCTGTTGCAACCAGCTGGTTGAATCTCACAGCACTCACTGGGTTTCACAACCTGTGTGGTGTCAAAGCTCTGCTTTGAAAGCAACATCCAAATTTGAATTGATCAGACCTGCGGCCGCGCACTTGGTCCTCAATCTCAGTCCCATCTCATTGTCTCATCTTACAACTGGCACTCATCCATCTCTCATTTCAGCATCTCATCTTCTTTATGCTTTCAACCACCAATTTAACTCAACTAAAATCATAGAAATTGAGAATTGTCTGGAAGAACCTTCAAGCTGGTAACTGCATAACTCAATGCGCTCAGCCACTGAAACAAATCTGACCTTTCAACTTCAATCAGGTAAAGACCCAAGGAAACCAAGATGGTCTTGAGGTTCCTCCTCAATCATAAAGACCTACCCAATTGGTACAATATCACTTGAGTCATATTTCTTGGTGCTTATAATATGATAATTCAAATAAATTAGATTCAAGTTGTGAAACTGCCATCCAAACCATCACAACTTACCAAATACTAGATAAATCAATAAGTCTTACTTCTCACCTGTTGATTCCCTTTTTCATTATCACTTCTGTCTTTTTTCTGTCTCACATATCTTCTTCTCAAAATTGAAATGTATGCAGTGGTCCTGTTTTTGTCACAAATCTACATTTTACAGGGTTAAAAGCCAAAGCTCACAATTTCCAAGTCAATCAGAACACCACAACCAGGGGGGGACAGAAAAATGAGGACAATGAAAATCAAATCAAATCAACTCCCTTGTTAAATGAAGATAACTATTTTATCTGGAAAATCAAGATGGAAAGTTTATTTGATCTTAGGGCAATTCTAGAAATCATGAAAAATAAAGACAAATATGTGCAAATACACTATGAGATAAATAGAGAAATTGCACCATTTATCCTGGCCAAACTGGAGCCATCAACCCACACAAAAATTATCAAACTGGCTAAAGCACACAAAATCAAAAGCATCTGGATGGCCAGCAAAAAATATTTTGCCTTGTCCCAATCAGAAAATTAAGCATTTATATTTAACACATTTTTGTATCTTCAATTCAGTGAAGATGCAATTGAAAAATTTGGTGCCAGCATCAGAAGCCACATCAAAAACTGACTGAGGTAGGAATCAAACTTCCATCAGATATTTTGGCCTACCTCATTATCTTTAAAATTCCATCCAATCCCAAAGCAATGGCTACTAAAATCATGCATGGAAAAAAGGAAAAAACTTTCAACCGTTTCCTGGATCATCTAACTCAGCACAAGAATTAAATCAGCACAAAAAGCAAAGATCAATCATAATCCAGAGTTGAAATGAAGCTGTACAACAATTATTCTCAATAAAAACAAGGCAAACACGACCCTCTCTTGCAAAAACACACCAGAGAACAATGCTGGATTGAATTCCCTGAATTTCATCCTAAGGGGTTCTGACAACAACAAAATGAAAAGAAAAAGAATGAAAAAGTAGCTAATTTCTTCTTGTACTTCCACACCTTTGCCAACTTCCCCACCATCTCACCAAACATGTTGATACTTGACTGGGATGTTCTATTCACATGATCAAAAACAGGAGAATGTTTACAGGAATGATGGCCAAATATGGAACCAAAAAAATTAAATCTGGAAAACCAGGGGCTGCACTGTAAATTGTGGGAAAAGGGAAAGCTTGTCTCAACACCAAAGAATTTGAAATATCAATCCAAAATGTTGCCTGGACCCCAGAATAGTCAGTAAATCTGCTTTCAATGGGAGTTTTTTTTTTCAAGGAGTGTAGCTGGTTTCCAATCACCTAGCCATGCCACCAACATTTGCCTTAAAGAAAGGTAAACAAACTGTTCTCATGGGGATGACACAGAACAACTTTTTATTATTTGGAAAAGACTTGTCAAGCTTTGTGACCATTACCAACCTGGGCCCCATCAAAAATCTCCACCTGAATTTTGGTTGTGCCAGATTTTCCAGAATCAAAAAGTACTTGAATAAACCAATTGACTCCAAAATCCAAGATCACTTCTACTTTTCAAAATGCAACAGAAGCAAAATCCCCCAATTAAATTACAATTGGACCTTCAACAAAGCCTCTATGGTATTTGAAAGACTTCACATTAACCTGATGGGACCCATCAGTCCCACAGCAAAAGGAGGATACCAATTCATTCTCACACTAGTGGAAAACTAAAGTGGGTACATTGGCTGATTCCCTCTGACACATAAAAGTGATGCCAGAACCTCTATTAAATTTTTCTTAGACAACAAATTCAACTTTTTAGGCTGATATCCAGCTGGTCTCTGCTGAAAAACAGGCAGGGAGTTTGTAAACAAAGTGTTAACCATTTAACTTGAAGAGAAGGGATTCCAAACTAGTTTTCAAATTGTACCATCCTCAGCACAACAGTTGTGCCAAGCATTCAAATCAAAAAATCACCAAATTGGTATGCTTCACTCACTCCTTGTCCAAAATTCCCAAGTCATACTGGAAAAAAAAATCAAGAGTTGCACAATTGCACTCAATCAAATAACAGATGAGAATGGCAAGTCAACATGGGAAAATTCTTCCTCCCAAATACCTCAAGCCCATTGGATCAGAAGTGATCTAACTAAATCTCAAAAACTCATCAATCATCAAATTTGACAAGAAGGGAAAAATATGCCAACTGATTGGGCTCCAGCTTTGACTGTTGTGCTACAGGATACTGGCCAAGAATGGAGGAATCATTGAAACAAAAAAGTTCCATTTTGACAAATCCCAGAACACAGTGGATAAAACTGGACCAACAAAATATCAGACCAAATATTTGGTCAAGAAAATTAAATCCAATCTGATTGCACGCAAGTACAAGAATCAGTTGAAAGTGTCCAATTCAAGACACAATAACCAACAATTAAACAAGAATCAGAAAGAAAAAATAACCCAGACAACTCACATGACTCTGAAAACAACATTAAAGAAGTCTCTGAGAAACTAATCCCAAACACCTGACTATTCAGAAATCAATTAAAACTCAGACACCTGGAAAAATATGGATTTGTCTCCATGGATTTTCCAAAGCCCCAGGAGAATTCTTGAATTTTCCTGTATGGAGTAAATCACTCAAAACAGAACAGAAAATGTGTGAAGAATTTGGGGTTTTGGAAGACTACCATGGCCCCAAACCAGAAAATGTCCTGAAAATCACCTAAACATTCAGGATAAAAAAAAACACCCATGGTGAACCTTGAATCTTCAAATCAAGAGTGTGCGTTCAAGGGTTCAACCAGGTTTATGGAATCAAATTCTTTGAGAAGTATTCTCCAAATGGTAATCCAGAATCTCTTTGGGAACTCCCACTTTTTGAAATAAAAAAAAATCTTAAGATTCTGCAATTTGTTGTGAAAGGCCCATTTCTTCATGCTCCAATCAACAAAGATTTCTTCATCAGACAACCAGGGGGATCAAATTCAAATTCACAAATTCTGAAGTTAAAAAAATCACTCTACGGATTCAAACAAGCACCAAAGAATTGGTATAGAATGCTGAGTTCATGGATTAAAGACCAGGGAGTTAGACCATCCAATGCGGATACCTGCATCTGCATTGGGAACAACCAAATCTTTTGACTTTTTTTTCATTTCAATGATGTCCTGGTGGTTGGCAATGTTAAAACGTTCAGGGACAGCTTCTTACACCAATTCCAAAACTCCTCTGCACACAAGCCAAACACACTCCTGGGAATAAAACTTGAACAAAACAGTGATTTGATCTGTCTCTTGTTACCCATGAAAATTCAAAAAGGGTTGGAAGAACTAGATCTTGAAAAATTCCAACCAACCAATACTCCCTGGACACCCAGAATCCAGCTGGTGCCAGCTTTTCCAGAAGAAATAGAAGAATTCAAAAACATTAGCATAAACTATCAATCTCCCATGGGACGCCTCAATTTCATCCAAATTCTGGCTCAAACCAACATCAGCTTTGCCTTCTAATCCTTTGCAAGATTCTCAGAAAAGCCAGGGAGTAGCCATTGGAATGGAGTTCTCATGTTATGGCAATACTTGGCCAGAACAATTGACCAGACCCTTATTCTAGCCAAAAAGAACTCCACCCCAAGCTTGGTCTGCTACAGCAACACTACATGGGCTGAAGGCCCCAACACAAGAAAATCTAAATCAGGAATCATCTGCTTCTTCCAAGGTTCCCCACTGTACTGGATTAGCTGCGGAAAAAAAAACATCAACTATTCCTCAACTGAAGCAGAGTTCAATGCTCTGAACAAGGGCCAGCTGGAGGCTAGATGGTTAAATCATATCATAAAGGAATTGTAATTCTCCAAGATGTCTCCCACAATTAACTTCATGGTCATCAAGGGGCTGGACAATAATGCCAAAGATTTTTGCTGCAGCTCAAAAACAAATTTCATCAACCTGAAGACTAAAGGACTCAAAGAAGATATAAATAACAGAATGATTGAAATCACAGTTATCACCTCCCTTAAAATGTTTGTGGATAGTCTCACTAAGGCCTCCAACAAAAAATCTCTTGAATGCCTCATAAACCATGTAACCAGGTAGATCTTTGTGCATTTACTTCAGGAGGGGTGTTGGATCTCACGGCACTCACTGGGTTGCGCAACCTGTGCAGTTCAAAAGCTCCAATTTGACAGCAACATCCAAATTTGAATTGATCAGACCTGCGGCCATGCACTCAGTCCTCAATCTCAGTCCCGTCTCATTTTATCATCTCATGACTGGAACTCATCCATCTCTCATCTCATTGTCTCATCTTCTTCATGCTTTCAACCATCAATCTGACTCAACTACAACCATAGACATTGAGACGTGCCTGGAAGAACCTTCAAGGTGGAAACTGCATAACTCAACGCACTCAGCCACTGAAAAAAATCTGACCCTTCCACTTCAATCAGGTAAAGACCCAAGGAGACCCAGATGGTCTTGAGGTTCCTCCTCAGTCATGAAGACCTACCCAATTGGTGCAATATCACTAGAGTCATATTTCTTGGTGCTGATAATCTGATAATTCAAATAAATTAGATTCAAGTTGTAAAACTTTTCAGGTAAAGACCCAAGGAAACCCAGATGGTCTTGAGGTTCCTCCTCAGTCATGAAGACCTACCTAATTGGTGCAATATCACTTGAGTCATATTTCTTGGTGCTGATAATCTGATAACTCAAATAAATTAGATTCAAGTTGTAAAACTTTTCAGGTAAAGACCAAAGGAAACCCAGATGGTCTTGAGGTTCCTCCCCAGTCATGAAGACCTACCCGATTGGTGAAATATCACTTGAGTCATATTTCTTGGTGCTGATAATCTGATAATTCAAATCAATTATATTCAAGTTGTAAAAATTTAATCCAAACAATCACAACTTTCTGAATAATAAATAACTCAATAAGTCTTACTTCTCACCTGTTGGTTCCCTTTTTCATTATAACTGGTGTCTTTGTTCTGTCTCACATATCTTCTTCTCACAATTGAAATCTATGCAGTGGTCCTGTTTTTTCCCAACTGTACATTGTAAAAAGCTTAGTTAACTTAATTACATCACTTACATGGCTAGATGCCTCAATTCAACAAGACCCTGGCCCAACATATGGGCCAGGTGGGACCCAGAAATAACTGGGTCTGGTCTCAAACACACACAGGGGGGGTGTAACTGGCAGACTCTCTGTTGTCAAATCTTTCCTAACTTGGTGACCAGCAGGGGTGGTCAAATCCCCTGCTGGTTGCTAGACAAGGTTTGCCCCAGGCAATCGAAAAGTATGGTGGACTGGAGGGGGACCAGGTCCCCCTAGCCCTTTGGGGGGGGGGGGGGGGGTTGGGAGAGGCTGCGCCACTGGTCTTTGATTGGAACCTACACTCGTGGGTAGGTGATTGAATCCCCCCCACCGCTGGTTTCTTGCTGGAAAAGGACTGGCCCTGGCTTGCTGGCTGGTTGGGACCAGCCAGCCCTCTGCCCCCCCTTGGCACAAGAAGTGAGGGGAGGGGAGGGAGCCAACGATTTCAGCCCCACCCTGTGGCCCTAACTGCCAGCTGCAAACAGGGTGAGGGACTTCATTTGGAGTCCCTCTGCCCCCTATGATGGCCCATATGTGGGCCAGACATGAAAAACAGTGGCCCCAAGACATTTGAAACATGGTTTACAGCCCCAATGGGATGTCCCAACCAAAACATGAGAAATGATAACTCTGGTGGGCCATCCCAGTTGGTGAGATATGTCCAAAATACAGAGGAGAACCAATAATGCGCCTCAATCCCATTTGGTTGAGGTGGCCCATAAAATGTCCAAACTGACTTATTTCAGGTGTTTTGAAGCCAGTTAACCCAAAAAAGTGACATCCACACAGGCCTAAACAATCCGTGTGATTTTCAAATGGGCCTTAGAGGCCCATATCTGCATCCCATTTGGATTAAAGCTATACATGGCACACATTTAAGTGCCTACATATTTTAACACACCCCCTTAATCCAAAAGGGGTGACGTAAAAATATTCAAAACAAAGACTTGGTGCTTGTTCCTGTCTGACGCCTTAGTCATAATCTCTGCCATCATTTCTCCAGTGGAAACCTACCTAAAAACAATCTTCTTGCAGTTAACTGCATCACATATTTAGGTATAGTGAACATAAATATGTTTTTTTCTTGAATGGA